>JAPDKU010000030.1:0-277015 GCA_027569715.1 Hamigera avellanea | reverse complement strand
AGGGGATAAAATCAAATAGTGAATTAATAAAGGTGGTGGTTGTTGCAACTGGTCGTAATTTCAACAATTTTGGTGTAAAATCGTATGCAAAGGTGGGTGATATGCATAGGTGGGTGAGACCCACGTATTTGTATACAGCAAAGACAACAGAAGCAGGAGAAAGAAACTTGTAGAAGCCATGGAATATACACAGATCCTCGCATACAATCAAAGGCTTCGTCAGGGGGGCGACAAAGTCAGTGAAGCCTCTAAGCCTGCGTGAAGCTGTCGGCCGTCGGTGATCAGGTCTCGAACTTCAAATCAACGCAGATAATCTAATCCAACAGGAAGGATTTAATTCAGAAAACTCACTTCACCTTACTCGGCCTGACCCGACTGTTTATCTTTAAATCATGTTCTCTGAAATAATCCATTATAATCAAAGTCATAAAGGTGTTTGTCCTCACTGGGGGAAACTGCCTGTCGGATAGAACAAAGGTGCATTATTTATAACGATGACACAATCAAACAATAGCGAGTTCTTGAACATCATCTGGGGAATCCGACGTATTTGCGCTTTGTGGAAATATATCAGGGGTGGTGGAAGTGTTCACAATATTGAAATGCAAAAAAATTAAAAAAAAAATCGTCCCCGGGAAGGCTCGAACTTCCAACCTCTCGATTGACTGTTGAATAACAGTCGAACGCGCTAACCAATTGCGCCACGGAGACATGAATTGTTGGAGACTCTTCGATAATCTAGTGATATATATGCGTAACCTGTACCGCCATCATCAACAGATGAAAAGAACGATAGGCTGAGGCGAAACTAAGGTGGGTGAATATATAGCAAAGGCCCACAGGTATATATAGTAATAGAGAATACTATACACCAGTTGCTTTAGCTAATATAACTTTTTATACCTGCATTTATTGCTTCTTTAAATGGGTTTAGTATCGCAGACTGGCTGCAGATCCATTATATATCTTGGAAAACTGTGACCACCAGCCCCGTGGAGGCGGCCTGAGGCACCACTTCTTTGCTTGTTTCCCCGTTTGTTCTGCACACCGCCTTCCTTTATTTGCGGAGCGAGCGCAGCGAGCTCTGCAATATATACGGGCGAAACTGACAAAAACTGCACACCCTGATTGGCCCAACATGGTGTTCTCCCATTGGCGCCCGAACTCGGCAACCTCATTGGCTCTTCGAAAGACTCGTAACGTGACTTTCAAGCCCTACTAGGGCTTGGCTTCCCATCTAGGCTTAGCTCATCCCATAACGTTCCCCACGGCGCTTGCTAACTCAAATCCACATTCCACCAGCATTCTCCACCAACGCCTGCCTCAACCACGAGCCTGCAATCCAGCCTACAATCGAACTTCTACAAGCCTACAAACGAGCCTACAAACGAGCCTACAAACGAGCCTACAATCAAGCCTCTATAAGCCTGCAAACGAGCCTGCAATCGAGCCTCTCCAAGCCTATAATCCAGCCTCCAATCGAGCCTGCACAAGCCTGCAATCGAGCCTCCACAAGCCTATAAACGAGCCTCTAATCGAGCCTGCACAAGCCTGCAATCGAGTCTGTAATCAAGCCTACAAACAAGCCTATAATCGAGCCTCCATAAGCCTCCAATCGAGCCTTCTTATTAGTTAAAGTAAAAGGAATTATCTCGCTCCGCAATGACTTGGGGCATTCTGCGCCACAGCCGTATTTTGCCACAGCGGGCGTCGCCGCATAAAGCCCTGCTCCACAGACCCCACCACGTCCCCCATGCTACGTCCCACCACGTCCCCCATGCAGATACATCACCGTTACAAAAACTACCTAGCCCTTCCTGATTTTGGAAGTCGTAGGACCTATTTGGAATAAAGATAATCAACACTAAATACCAAAAAAGGCTACATATAACTCGTGGAAGTTGCCTATATCCCCTAAGACTGGCCGAAAAAACAAACCGCTATAAGGTGGTAAATCACTAGTTGCATGTCACCAAGCCCAGGCAGGCCGGGTCTCCTATGCTGGTGACACCAAAATAACATCAACCTCTTATCAATTCTAGTAACTATCCCTCTAGTCAGCAAATTCTACTCAGGCCGCCATCTGAATGTTGTACCTCCTGTTCGACATTCACAGGGGAAATGAGCCATACCACCAAGGAAGGGATCGAAGATAGAGAGATATTTGTCGAATATCTCCAGATGCAACTGTTCGCGAATGGGCTGAGAGCGCAGAGATTCTGAGATTCATTTAATGATTTGAGAAACTTCCCAGACCCGGCTTTACGACAGTACTACTTCGAGATCAGCAGCAGCAGGTTAGGACGCGCATGAGGATCATTATCACAGAAGTCCTGTGAAAATACGAAGGAGTATCTTGCAAACCGGAAGCTGGATGGATAAGATTTGATTCAAAAAGTAATAACGAGTACGTCACCTGTGGACAGTACGTGATGAACATACCTCGCTCGCCGTGTTTCCCAGTTGGGGCCTTAGTGCATCTTCAACTCCACCTATACGATAGGTGCCCTTCCAAGTAATTCATCGAGTCGACTGGCAGTATCAATAAGAGGTCATGATAATTCCGGGAAGGAATTTCAGCTAGAGAATTCGGATAAATAGCGTAGAAAAGAATCGCAATTATGTTTCAACAGAAAACCATCAGAGTATATACCGGACGTGGTTGACTTGAAAACATCGAAATATGCTACAATATAACACTTATAATCAACTTACCAGCGCAGTCAAAGAAGCCAGAGGAACTGTATTCTCAGCGGGTCCTGACCTGGGGCAGCCGACTCAATGATGTTCCGAGTTCGGCATGCTTCAGTACTGAATTCATTTACTCGGGTACTTTTTTGTAGCAAGAATCCCGACTCTCAAATACGAAAGACGTCTCCGTGGCGCAATTGGTTAGCGCGTTCGACTGTTATTCAGCAGTCAATCGAGAGGTTGGAAGTTCGAGCCTTCCCGGGGACGACTACTCTTTCTTTTTTTACCTTTCTCATTCTGATCTTATGAAGGAGATCCATATTTCATCCTGGTTTTCTGCCTGGAAGGGGCAGGCAGGACTTGGTTTTTTTTTGAATCTATTTCAAGGATCTCGGTAGGAAGCTGTGACATAGACAAAGCTTTGATGGCGGTTCAGCAGCAGCTAAGCACATGGAATACACCTTAGCCCTCGTGTTTAGCAAATCATTTTCCTGCTGAAGAAGCCTCGAGGGATCAATGCAAATGCTGCTTGTGGGAAAGGATTGGCATAAGACAAGGTTCCAATCCTATTATGAATAATTTGTTGAATACAGTCATAAAATTACCAATGATATCAATAACCTGAAAAACTGATTACAAGTATTTCGGGGAATGCGCTATTGGCTCCTTATGAAAACCGCCGTAGAGACGCAAGTGGACACCTACCTAACCGCCGTCCGCCACCTAAGCTAAGTTAGTAAACGCTCCCCAGATTAGGTACGCCAGAGGTGCTTAATCCTAAAAGGACAAGCTGGCGACTGCTCCCAGGAACGCGTCACAGCCCGCAAGCTGTTCAACTTCAACAATTTCCGAGCTCGATGCTCGTCCAGTCTCGACTCCTTGTCTGATGAAAAAAAAGAGTTCATTATCTACAGATTATCGTCGCATGGCTGGCCAAGTGATACCGTCCGTCTATTTATCGAGCAATTAAGCTCTCTACACGCTTCCAAGGTTCTTTTGCATCACTGCCCCGGCCGGTGCCGCTGCCTGCCTTGTCTTCGGGCCAAACCCAAGTCATCGCCATCATGGCGCAGCCCTGGAGCGAGGTCTGCTCGGAATGTGTGAATCTCATCGCTACGGTCCCCCCTCAAATCATCCTCGTCACCGTTCTGGCAACTTTGCTGGGGTTCATTGTCCTGGTAGGCTCCTGCCGCTCCCCCATCCCTGTGCTACACCCGATCGCATTGCTGACCACACTTCTTTACTTTGTTAATAGTTCTACCTTTTTGTCTTCAGCGTCGCGCCCGTTCCACGAAAGCCTCTACCGGAAGAAAAGAAATATCGAACACTTTCGAAAGATGGTGTCGTCACGGAACCCCAACAACTGCCCTGCTGGCAAGATTCCTTGAAATCGCGAACCCCTGCTACTATCGACGAGGCCGACTTATTCATGTCGGTGGTGGTACCGGCTTACAATGAGCAAGATCGTCTCGCGGGAATGCTAGAAGAAGCGGTTAACTACCTAGAACACGCTTACGGGACGTTAGCTCACGAGAACGGCGGTGCCAGCGTCGCGGAGAAGACACTACGGCAGCGAAAGCTCAACGGGCACGCTAATGGCCATACGACAAGCACTTCGTCGGAGAAAGGCTGGGAGATAATTATCGTTTCGGATGGCTCAACGGACAAGACGGAGGAGGTAGCCTTTAACTTTGCTCGGGACCATCAACTCTCGTTGCACCCCAAGGGCTACTCTGGGCCATGGACCCCGGAAACGCAGCAAGGGGTGCATATTCCTCCAGGAACCATCAGAGTTGTGACATTGACCGAGAATCGAGGCAAAGGCGGAGCAGTCACCCACGGAATGAGGCACGTTCGCGGTCAGTATGTCGTGTTTGCCGACGCCGATGGCGCCAGCAAGTTCGACGACTTGGGAAAGCTTGTGGCAGTTTGTCAGGATATTGAGGACTCCCATGGCCGTGGTGTAGCTGTGGGCTCTCGAGCCCATATGGTTGGCAGCGAAGCCGTGGTTAAGGTACGACTCGCTTTCTCCCCCATCCCCTCTATGTGCGATGATGAGATTTCAGAGACTAACACGACATACGCAACACGCAACAGCGCTCCAAATTACGCAACTTCTTGATGCACTCGTTCCATTTGATCCTGTGGCTGTTGACCCCTCCTAAGACGGCGACTATCAAGGATACTCAATGCGGCTTTAAACTCTTCTCTCGCGCCTCGCTCCCTTACATCATCCCCTATATGCATTCCGAGGGTTGGATCTTCGACGTCGAAATGCTCATGCTGGCCGAGTTCTCCGGTATACCAGTTGTAGAAGTCCCCGTTGGTTGGCGGGAGGTCAAGGGAAGCAAGTTGAATGTCATCCGCGACAGCATTGGCATGGCCTGGGGTCTGGCAATTCTTCGAGTCGCATGGTCATTTGGCGTCTATAGAAGGACATGAACATCATCAGCATTATCATGGTCCCTTTGCACTCATATCTTATTTTCCAGCGTTCACATCATTTGGGTCTCATCTATATTCGAGATATATAAGCTGTGTATGTTAGCATCTCTTTGGGACTGTTGGAAAAAATATCCGGGAAGGATCGGATTGTTTTTTCTTTCTTCATGAGTCACAGTGCTATGACCAGCAGCCCCTGAAGTCTAAAACCAACGAATGTGAAAGAAAAGGTGCCGAGAAGGGGTACCGCGGTCCAAGGCTCCAAGAAAATGCACACTGCACCTGTCCAGATTAAGGATTGATCCGTGGCTGAGCAAAGCTGACGCTGGGACCAAGGTACACCGCCATGATTGAGTTTGTTGGGTTAGTGTCGGAAGGGTTCTGGAACCGGATCCATTTTGATTGATTATCGAGCCGATGGACGGTTTGCCGCTGATACGGTGGAGCTCGGGAAGGAAGGAGGGACTTGCCGCTGATGTGGTCCCAAAAAGCATGTGGTATTTGGCCAAGAGACTCAAGACCGAAAATTTCTTCTCCTGACGTCGTACCGTTGATGGTGCTGAACGTCGAATGATTGATCAATACGTGTGTGGCTGTCAGTTTGTCTCCTGGCAGTGGATCAAAGTGGTGTGATTTTTTCCCTCGCGTGGCCTCTCGAGACTCGGTGACTGTCCGACAAGACATTCCCAAGAGTCCAAGCCCGGGATCCCGGCATGGGCATGTCGGGCTGATCAATGCCGTCCTGATATCAGCTTGAAGCTGGGAGCTTAAAGTTTTTCTCCCTCGTTTCCCAGTTTTGTCTTCTCTTCTTATTTCCTTTTTTATTTGAGTGTCGTTGTTTGTTCTGCAAGGGGTTGACCATCAGTGGATTTACCATAATATAATTAATTTGCCGCCGCATACTACTCTCGCTTGAATTCCGTTCCTTTTCATTATATGCTCGGCGGTTCCGACCGTTGAATTACTCACACTTTTTATTTTTATTTTTTTTTACTTTTTATTTTTCATTTCATTTCATTTTTTTTGTTCTTCAGTTACGATACGCCCGCCTGTTATTCATATTTGACGACAACGCGTTGAAGATGAGGATGCCGAAATCCGTCGAGTCTGGTTCGAGAAAGGGCCAGATCAATGAGGCCTATTTACTTCGGCTTCCTCCTGAGCTTCGCCTGAAGATCTATGAATATGCACTCGATGTGCCCAACGATTATATGGATCGCCCACTGATTGTTGTCAACGATCGTGGCAATGCCTTCACCGCTCGTGGACGGTATCGGGCTCTCTCCATGTGTCCCAGTTGGGTTGGCGAAGATGGCACTGCCCGCAAGCTCTTATCTGTCAACCGACAAATCCACGACGAGGCAGAGGACTTCCTCTATTCCCGGAACACCCTATTCTTCCTCAACTCGGTCGATCTGGACCGTGTTGGCGACTTCCTCGACACCATGAGCGCGACGGCGCGCAGTCGCATCCGAAGCATTGGCTTCGAGATCTTCTTCTTCGTGCATTCCCAGACCGGAGTACCCAAACGGACGCTCAAGCAGTATAAGCAGGCTGGCCAGTTGCTGATGCAGAAGCTACCTCGATGGAAAAGTGTCGTCTTCTACCTGGATCCCCGTTTCTATTATCCCTCCGCACATGTGGGTGGGCGAGAGCTATCTGCTCGTGGTGTTCTGTACCTAGCGACGATTTTCGGCGCCATGGGCAAGGATGTCCACTTCTACCCAGTGCCTTCCATTCATCGACATGTCATGGATGAAGCTCAGCGGCTACTGCGGAGAGGAAGCCGCTCCTCTCAAGAGCGGCCGTCGCTATGAATTCTCTCCAGTCCTCTGCCCAACACAAGTTGGGGACAGACTCCGACGATCATTACCAGTCCGGCCTCTGGTTACCGGGTCTCAATCTCCGACTACTAAATAATCTTCACTCACTCTTTTCTTCTACCTCCGGAAAAGGATTTCGGTCCTCTGGTTGTCGATGCACGAACGTTCCTCTCCCCGATTCTGCAGTGGCCATATGCGGGATGACGTCGTACGGAGTTTTGGACAAGGAATTAATCGCCTATCACGGAGTTTTGCATGCTAATTCTTGGTGATTACCGGTCATGGGGGTTTTCAAAGGACATGGCGTTATGGGATTCTCTCTATAATGATTCTGTTTTCTTTGCATTGGGAGGGTCACATAAACATCTGATAGACTTGGACATTACGCTAATGGGTATGGTAATATAGGATAGACGATGATTTTTAGCATAGCGAACATTCTTCCCTCTCTTCCTTGATATCCCTTCTTTGTCTTATCGTACTTTGACTGCTCTATTGTTTCCCTTTCCATTGAAAACTTGGCTCCTTCGGCCCGTCCCTGGAATGGGAGAGGGAAGGGTAAGTAGACAGTTAGTGGGTCTTATCCCAGTTTAACCGGAAAATTATCAATCACTTATGCCTTATGACATAGGGACGAAGTAACCCGAGGTAAAGCGCATACTACTAATGCAGCAAGAAAGAGAATCGGGAATTGATCGCGACTTCAATGGGATGGGCATCGAGAGTAGTCTTACCATTTTCCCCTCGGATCTTCCCCTTCAATACGTCATTTCTCCCGAATGCGTCTCGTGACCGGCCTCAGCTGCTCCTTCCTCCCTCTCCTTGACTTCGAGCACAGGATGATTTAATCGTGCTGCCTCTCATAAAAGTAGGAGTTCTCCCTCTTTGCATTCCCACGTGATTGATTCCTCTTGACTTGTCTTCCTCCTCGCCTGAGTACGCCTCTCCCTTAACACCTAGCTGGAAACTCCGGTCCAGGAACTTTTCTCTTTTTATTTGCACCCGTTCTTTTTCTCCGCATCAGCTCGTGGAGAATTCGCTCTTTTGTGCGCCACGCGGTGAGAGGACGTGCAGAGAAGATCCCCAAAGCCCCAGCAACTGGGCGTTGTTCGTCAATCGTACCTAGTGCCTGCCTCTCGGCCCGCTCCAGGAACGATCCCAACTTGCCCCTCAGTTCCCCACGCTGTGGAACACAGTTTTTGTGTCTGGATGTTATTATTATTGTCTGAACTCTCCGTGCTGAATTGCTCATCCATTTGTTCACGAACGCATGGTCGATCGGTAAAAGTATTCGATGTGAGCTGAGGAATCCTCGTACGTCGGAGATTTAAGGCATTCAATCCACTCGAAGTCGGTCGTCTCTCTGGAGCCACGCGACCGAGCCTTCATATGATTTGGCAAAGGTCCCAATATTTCCCCTCCTTGTACGTGGTTCCTGTCCACCGCCATCTGCTGCTCAAGCCTAAGGCAGGACTCGAGCTAATAATGATAATCAGCCAACAGAGCGGAAGCGAAATCAAATCTCGACTGGGTATTTGAACATTCGATCTTCTGTGCTTATATTTTTCGCCTTTCTTACCTTCCCCAATTCGCCCATTGACAACGATTCTACATTTTGAATTGGCCGTGCAGTATCGCTCAGCAGAACTGTCTCCGCCAACATGAAATCGGCCTCTACTAAGGCGCCCAACGGCCACGGCAGTCTTTACAAGGAGGTTCGTTTCTCGCCGACCGCAACACCGATTCGTCGCACTCAGTCGATTTCAATAAGTAACCCATCCCTTAATTCGAACCATGTGGAGACCTTTGGCGCGAGGCTCTCCCCAGAGAGCTTAGACGCTGCTTTGGCCATATACCTTGATCAGTCGCGGTCGCTCATCGAAAGCCAGCGGGCTAATTTCGAAACCGAGAGGGCACTATTTTCCCAAGAAAGGCAGCTGTGGCAAAGGGAGCGTGATTTATTGAAGTCAAGGATCAACGAATTAGAATTGCTGTTGAAAAGCAGAGGGGAACGGATGGGTGCATTCGCTTCGAACCCTTTGTTATTGCGGTCGCACTTGGGAGCGCAGTACGACCCGTCAACCACCTTATCCGAGCAGATCAATGATGGCAATCATGTCCAAGTATGGGAGGGCTCGGGTGCTGTCAGCAAACCCACGAGGGTATTCCACGATACAGAGAAGATAGACGGCCCAGCGGTCCCAGAGCAAGGTCTTCGCCAGCATCCCTCTCTTGACGCCGCGCTCTCACCCCGGTCCCAAGCAGTTGATCCTTCTGCCTGTGTCAGTGTGCCAGTCCCAATTGAAAAGCTCGACAGCAAGCTAGACGGAATCACGCTCAAGTCTACTGCCTTGCCGCCCGATGTTGTTGCCCGTGTGATGACCCCACCATCACCATCACCGCTGGATGGCTCGCCTTCTCCAACGTCGAAGCCAAATTCGGAGCGACCCAGCCTTGAGCACAAGAATAGTCTCAAGCTGAAGCTATCGGAGCTTGGGGCACCGGATGAGAATTTGGTTCGCAATGCGGGACATACCCCAATGGCTATCATCGACGGAGAGATGGATTGGACCCAACCCACAACGAGTGAAGGCACCCCGTTCAACGAAGAGGATCCGATTGCTCCTGCAGCTACCAATGTTCCACAGCCTGTTGAAAGAGCGGATTCCTATTTCCCCGACCTGCCAGAAGACCCAGCACTCAAGGGTCCACTTTCGCTCTTGAACGACGAGGAGCACGACAATAGCTTCCTGCAAGAACTGGATCAGAAACTCCTCGACCAGGCGCGAAGGATCCTCTCCAATCCGTCCGAATCCCAAGAACAAAAGGAGGTGGACGCCGAAACTGCTAGCCAAGGCGAACAGGAGCCAGAATTGAAATTCAAGAGCACAACTAACTTTGGCACAGCATTTGGAATATCCAAATGCGGCAACCTGTGAAGTGATTCTCCTTTTTCCTGCATTTTTTAGCGTTGCTTATATATCAAACAACATCTTCTTGCGCGATTATGGGTACATCTAGAACCCCTGCGAGTTGCCTCTGCAGGCACAACATGTGCAATAGGTACTCCGTATATGGATTTCATTTGCTTTCTCCACATCTTTCGGAGCCTGACCGGATCGGCATCGGCCGGAAGCAGATTTTCGATTTATATGACTCTGATGCAATGTCCTTTTTTGTAACTGTGATCGACGATCTTGCTTGGATTGTGTGTAACTTATTAACCGATATTGGTTTCCATTGGCTTGGTGAAATTGCTGTTTTGTTGTGTCGAGGGCTTGGTCCTTCGATAGTTATTTTCTCCTAGACCAGCCCCTTGCATGGGTTCTCCTGCAGTTCTCCGGATATCGATCCACGTGTCACGTCGCCTATGACTGGGACTGGGAGAATTCGCTTTTCCGTCGATTAGCTACCTTTTGGGGACCTGCATATCGACTCCAGCTGGTATGCACCAATGCACAGATTGATATTGGGTTGAGACCTGTGCGCTCGGTTTCCATGGCGTTGCCTAGACTATCCGTGCAACGTCTCAGCCCTGTGTGTGACTTGGCCTAGAAACAGTACCTGACTTCAACTCCGTATACCCGAATTCTTTTCTCCTATGCTCTCCTCGAAAGGTACCTTGCTTGGGAGGGCCCCTGTGGCGGTGGTATCGCATAGTAAACCTCACCCTGCAGGGATCTCGCCTCGCCCTTTTTCTTGGTTTATATTACCCCTGAGATGTTAGTCCTGTGAATACAAAAAGGTCGATGTTGACGCTGTAGTTACCCTCGTTTCTCCTTCATCACTCAGTTCGTCTAGACATTAGACAGTCACTCGTTTGTTGTTTTGAATATAAGACCAACTCTCAATCCTTCCCTTGTCATTTAGCATCTTCATTCTTTTCCAAAGACCAATCTCTCTGCATAGACATTTGCGATGCCACACAGCAGGATGAATCCCTCTACCCTCTTGTGCCTTCTGTTGGCTGTTGGCCCGGCTGCGGTCCTGTCTGCACCCGCACCGTCACCGAAGGTAATTAGTCCATCACCTCGGAGATGCCCATCCGCAAGATTTTCGATATTGCCCACTATTGCACGCTCGTGGTGTGATCCAATGACAAGCATGCTAACCGGGACATGGTTATAGGACCAAGGACTGACCGACATGGAGCGGAGAACTTTCCCCTTCACTCCCGACACGGACTCCTGGAGTTCGGGCGTTGAAAACGACCAAACCAATGCTGGCAGTTTCTTTGGTGCTGGCATCCCCGACGGCCCCGATTTCAACACGAACCAACAGGCAGAGACCGGCCATTTCGAGTCTTGGAATCAAGGCCCTGAATCTGATGGCGTACCGTCGTCCTCCAGCGTCGAGCACGATCAAGCCTCGGCTGGAAATTCATTCAATGCTGGCATTCCCGATGGGCCAAGCGTCAACTTTGGCAATTGGGCCCAGACCAGCCACTTCGAATCGGAAGAGCGCCGGCCAGAGCCTGAGGCCCCCGCTCCTCCTCCCGCCTCCTCCCCCGCTCCGCCCGCACCTGCTCCACCGGCACCCGCCCCGCCAGTTGTGGAAACGCCCACCCCCGCTCCTCAGCCCGAAGCTCCTCCCGCTCCTGCTCCTCCGGCCCCGGCTCCCCCTGCCCCATCTGCTCTGGCTCCTGCTCCCCCGGCTCCCGCCCCCGAGGCTCCCGCTCCAGTCACCGTTTGCCCTGCTCCCCAGCCGGAGCCGGAGCCACAGCCGGAGCCAGAGCCGGAGCCCGAAGTTGAGGAGTGCTCATGCCAATGCACCTGCAACCCTACGAAGCAACTGAGCAAGCGATCCTCCTCTTCTTTGACCCAGGCCGAGGTTCTTGCGGTTCGCGAACTCATCAAGAGGGGTCTCCCCGAGATCCCTGGACTCGGTGACGTGACTGGCATCCTCAATGCTGCCGGAGGACTTGGTTTGTAACATGCGATGATGAAAAATCCACAGCAAAAGTTCCACCTCGGTGAAATCGAGGGTGGTTCCGGATTGACGATGACATGCATGCCTTTCAAGAATGGAAAGGATTATGTCACTTTCTCTTATTTGGCGTGTAAAAATTTTGTTTGACTGGTCGTGCATCAGCTTGCTCATCAAAGAGCTGGCCTCGTTATTGAGCGTTCGTTTGCCACTGCCAACCATCCATGGCTAGTTTGGTGACGAATGCAAAAACACCACGATAAGGCTTGAGGAGCACACTTGTCTGCTATACCTTTTTTTTTCTTTCTTTTTCTCTTCTTTGCCATACTTTTGATTAATACCTTTCATGTCACCTACCTCCCAATACGATTTCATAATTTCCCTCCTACCAAAAGTTGGCCAACCCCCTTTGATGATGAAGTCTTATTTACCCCCAAGTCCTTTTTATGTCTTACGTTTCTTGTTCGGTTGGTCGTTGATCTACCCCTGGTTACCGGTTGTTTTTGTACCTACGTAGGTAGCCACTTGTCAAGTAAAGTAGCAATACGATTGTTCGCCTAGCTTTATGAATAACTGTCTATGTCGAATACCATTGGCCTATGACCATTCCTTAGTAGAAGCACACGGGGCCTGCCATATCAACGAAACTAAATCAATATCATAGTATTCAAGCAAGCCGTGAACCCATTATATGTAAGTAACTAGCTAACAACAACAGAGGCCTTATGTGTTGCTTCTTCGACTCGAAGAAAAGCCAAGCCACAGTAAACCCAAAGCATTCATTCAAATCATCACACCCCCATTGTGAAATCATGCTCGATTCCCGGCGTCACGCTGGCAATGAATTTCAAGAACACAACCAGGTACTGATCCACGCGGATGGCGACCTGGTCTTCCTCGTCGTGCTGCTCCAAGACCTCCCACTCGTCGCCGCCGGCTTGGCCGTGCTTGTCGTGCTGATCGCCGCCCAGCGAGAGCGCCTTGGTGTCGTCGACCAGGCCCTCCAAACCGCTTCCGGCCGTCACCTTGGAGGCCTCCTCGGAGGACTGCGTCTGCTTGAGCTTCTCGCGGCGCAGCTTGAGCGCGGCGTCGGCGCGGTCCAGGAGCGTCTTCATCACCGAGGCGTGGCGGCAGGGGTGCACCGTCGCCATCTTCACGCTGCCGTCGAACCACGGGAAGTCTTCCAGCGTCACCGTCTTGTCCTTGTAGTCGCCAACGATGTCTTCCATCATAAGATGCGGCGGGAGAGGTTCCGAGGGGGAGAGGTATCCGGACAGGTAGAGTCGGGGGGTGCGGTAGAAATTCGAGTATGTGATGTACAGGGTATATGTGCGGAGAGGCCTGTAGAGAAAAAAAAAAAAAAAACCAAGTTCAGTATTCGAATGGCTCTAATAGCTCACATATGAAACGACTTTCCACGCGCCAGCCCACTCCGCCTGTTCGTCTCGAGAAAAGGAAAGCTATATCGCCCAAGTCATGGCAAAACCAACTTACTGCGTCGTCCCCGACTTGCCCACGGGTTCTCGAATGATGGCCTCCTCGTCGTCGTCGTCATCCTCCATGTCCGGGATCTCGTCTTCCTCCTCTTCTTCCCGCTCGCCCATGTTCCCGGCCTCGTCGACCGTCCGCACGTCCTTTATCCTGGATTCCTGACCGGCGAGCTCTCTGCCTCCGCCCGTGCGCAACCAGCCGTCGCCGTCGTCACCACCGGCTCCCCCTTCGGACAGCATGTCCTTGACGATCTCGTCTTCGCGGCCCGCATCGCCGGCGAAGTTGTCGTTCAACCGCCGATGACACGGTACGCCGCGGGTGACCAGGAACTGTTTGCCGGCGGGGAGATACGGCACGCGCTTGGCGGGGGAGGATGCGTCGGCCCACGACCACGACGGGAACTTGTAGACCAGGTAATCGCCCGCCAGGACGAACTCCTCGGGCGTGATCTGGCCCGTGGAGCGGAAGGTGGAGGTGCGGGAGACGGGCGCCAGGCGGTCCCGCCATGTCGATAGGGTGGAGTGGAGGATGTTCATTGCTTGTTGGGATTTCGGTATCTTTTTTCGATTGGGAGTGGATTATTATTTTGCAGATGGTATAGGAGTATAGATAAGAAAGGGCAAGACAGGAGTGGGGGAAAGACAAGAGAAAAAGGAAACGGCAGGGATTCCGCTGTATTGTAATAGTAGAAGAGGGTCGAGGTGGGGGGTGGATTGAAAGTGATGATAAGGGTAACCTAATCGCAAACAGCGGTGGCGGTTCTGCTGCCCTTTCACGGAGGGCACGCGGGGTACATCACTGGGCGCCGTCGTGTGGCTGAGGCGTCAGCGACCCGGTCACTGGACTTTGGTCACTGACCATCTACCCCGTTCGTTATCTTAGTGAATGGATCATTTACTACAGGACTTTTTTGTCTGATCGGTCGGGATTTGCTTCTTATTAATTAATACTTTAGACCTAGCTGGAGGTTCCAGTCGTCGCCGAAATACTAGAAACTGCGCTCACGTATATACTTTTTCCCCATGCCCGAGTAAGTGGGAAGATGCGAGGAGAAGCTGATGATGTCTGAATGATCTCCACCTCGACCAGTCTTCTCTCACGCTTGCTTTGGTATCATCAACGGGTAACCTCTAGTGTCGACCAAAGCAGGATTCGGAGCAGAACTACGCATCCTGCCACAACCAGAGGCGCAACAACGTTCCTCCTAATAACAGATTCCGACCTCGAGCCTGCACAGAGACTTCGATGGAGGCTATCCTTGGTACTCTGCCGGTAGATGTTGCCGCACAAGTAACCTGCTGCCTGGCTGGCGGTCCTCGCGGGCCGAAATCAGGTGACGAATCATCGAGACAGGAGAGCCACGTCGGAAAAGACTGGCGATTTCATGCTGAAGAGTTGCGAAAAGCTGATCGGATCTCACTCGCCCTCTTCCATCATCTTTCTCCGTTCGAGTTCAGCTTCCACTTCGTCCACAGTCATTGGGATAGACCTAGTCCTCCACTTGTCCTTTTCCACCTTGGCAAATCCCGCCATGCTCTTCATACCAACGACCAAAAACCCAAGCTCTTCCCGGTCCACATCGAAGACCTCCCACCATTCTCCATCCACGAGCTTGACTCCCACTTCTCGTGCTGCGAGGTAAATGGCAGCCACGGCCAGCGCATTAGGTTGGTGAGTGATGTAGAGTAGCTGCGGGGACAGAAGTGCAGCGTTCAAGTGCTCAAAAACTCGTCGTGCGACCGCGGGGGTTGACGCATCGAGCGTCTGTAGGTATGTAAGAGCAACGGCATGAGGCAGCGCGACGTGCGTATCGAAGCCTAGAGTGCGCAGGATGATCGATTCAATGCGGAGAAGAACTAGTCGTTCGGACTGATAGCGTCCTTCGGAGAGGTAGTACGTTTCTGGAGACGGCTTCTCCGTGCATCCTTTGGGGTTGACGAACCATAGCGGCGATGCGTCCTTGGAGAGTAGAAATGTGTAGACATTCAATACCGATCGGGGAGAGGTGGGTTGGAAGGATAGCTTTGCGGTCAAGTACAAGGCTGCGGCGGACACGTCCTGTTCACGTCCGGGAACATTAGCAAGAGTTTCATGGGGGTGCTGTTTCAGTACGCTTTATCAAACCTTGACAGAGTAGATCCTGAGACTTCCACCTTCGGACCCGACCCAGAATCGGGTAAAGGTCACAATTGCCTGCGCGATGATATCCTGCGACAATCGCAAAAGGATGCCGGCGGCTTGAGTGAGCTCGGCCCCAGCGAACCGGATGGAGGCTTCTAGGTCGGTGGGCACGCCATCGATGGAGGAGGATGAGCTGGACAGCTGCTCTGGGGTCGCAAGAGCGTTTGAGAGATGTTTCAAAGCAGAGACTGGCGGTGCCATGATGTCCGGTCGTGAGAAGGGAAAGCATGGGTCTGCAACTTGCAGAGTTGGAGCTTTGCGGAGAGGCTGCGGAGCAAAAGCACACCGCAGACCGTGGAACCAATAGATCCCACTCTACAGAGTAGATAACTACGGCCTACACCGTTTTGTATCCAGGGTCCCAAAGAGCTTTCGAGAACCGTACATGTTTGATATAATTCAGCTTCCATTGAGCTTTACGGTTTTCTGATATCATTGACCGAATGATAGAAGCTCCGATAGGCCTGACCCATACCGGAACTACGAAATGCTGGTCAAGACCCTTAATTGAATATTTCAGGGATGTCTTTATGGATTAGCTCCGCTATTGAGTATCGTCCGATTTCTCAAAATCCTCAAAGGCTTGATCGATTGCCTTCTCTTGATTTGATTTAATAGGCGCGTCCTCGGTCCCGAGAACATCAAGTATATGATGGAACTCGCTATCGCAAAACATTCGAGGAGCGGCGGATATGATTGTTTGGAGCCTAGCGGTCGCATTCCAATGTTGTCACCAAGCTCTACACTTCCTAAAGTTCTCCGTACAAGTCTACGGCTGACCTTCTCTGCAAGTGACGTCGTGCAGGAAAAGCGTCATAGAGGCAAAAAAAAAAAAAAAAAAAAAAAAAAGAAATTATTTTTATCTCGTTGAATGATTGACTCGCAGTTCGGGGCTGTGGATAGTGGAGAAAGCTGTTCAGCCACCCTGTTTCTGTCTGGAGTATGGCATCCCAACCTCGCGATATTTCAGAACCAAAATAAATGCGATTATCCCACTAGTCGCGCACATGCAGCTCGTAGAAACGAAAACCCCATTTTCAAAGCTATCTAATTCTCTAGCTCAATTGACAACTTGCACTACGGAGTACAATCTCTTCGTTTCAACTTGTTCGTGATTTTGTTCGATAGATACGCTCCTGTCACTGATTAGGGGCACGTGCGAGATTGCTCTATCGCTAAATCAATACTAGTAGCTCAAAGCTCACGATCAACTTTCCCTTACGAGTCCCTTCATTCTCACTCATTGAGCACCTGCCCCGGGTCACTCATTATTATTATTATTGATTTTCTGGCTCTGTATCGCCTCGTTCAGAAAAAGGGGTGACGCCAATTGAAAAGCGTCATCAATAATAATCCCTATCTAGGCTCTCCTTTTCTCATCCCGCAATCCGGAGACCGGCGTGTGACCCGTGCGCTTGAACGAGCAGCGAATCGACGTGGCATTCCAGCCCTTGTCCAAGTGGTGCGACAACAGCGCGATCGGTTCCCTAACGCGCTTCCAGGCGCCCTTCAGGCCCTTATCCCTTTTTCACCCGTTATCCAGTCAAGCTTCGACTAGGCAATCATGCCTGACGGCATCCCTCTTAACACCTCGAAGCCACCCTCAACCGACCCGGCTGTTCATCCGAACCAGAGTGAAGAAAGCCACCATTCGCATTACGATGATCGACAGGATTCCGTCGAGCCCACTTCTGCTGCATTCCTAACGCAGAGCTCAGATATACCTCTACCGCCCGAGAAGAAGGCCGTCTTGGATCATCTCTCCCATCGTCGGGCCAACACAGAGATTCTCTCCCAGTCACCGTCGCTTTCTAAGCAATTGCTCCCAGATCAGTCGAAGACCCTAGAGGACCTCGAAAACAAGGGCAGGCCCTTGAATGAGAACATTGCCAGAAAGAAATTTGAAGAGGGTGCCAGACTATTGGCCGGTTGGTTTCAAGGGAAGTCCGAACCGGTGAACTTGGGGGTTGTTCGTCAACCGACAGGCTTGGAGTCGAACGAAATGACATCCAACAACGATAACCAAACCAATTCGACCATGTCCATGACTCGAGCACAGAAGCGCATGACTCCTACGTCGCCGCTGAAGCAAGTCACATCGACAAATCGATTCTCGTTCTTCGGACTAAAGCGACAGGACGACACTAAAGCTGAGCTCCCCGAACCCGCAGACGACGAGTTTTTGAACATGGACATCACCGCGGCATTGTTCCCTGCAGGCTCGGATGACTTGAGCGACGGAGAGGCATTGGACGCTCTACGAAGCAACGCAGATACCCTTCTCAGACGGCTGCAGGCAGCCTACAAACAAAGGACATTTGCTCTACACGAAGCTCTGGCAGACAAGAACGAAAAGCAAGAGGAGCTCGAGGAAACCCGAACCCGGGTTGGGCACCTCAAGACTCAACTTGATGGGATGGCCGAGAAGGTGCTACAGCAGGAGAAAGCCATGAAGGCCATGGCCGAGGAGCTTGAACAAGAAAGACAATTGCGTCTGAAGGAGGCCGAGGCGCGAATACGCAGCGTGATGCTTGTGAAGCCGACCGATGACGATGCCATCTCTGACCTAGGCACGGACCTGCAGACCCCGAAGAGAAGCTTGAAACGTTCCAGTGGTGCTACGTTCACCAGCGATTCTGGCTTTGAGTCTGGGGATGAGAGCGCGAGTCTGGCCGAGAGCATCTTCTCTCGACGCGAGGGGCTTGAGTCGCCCATTTCTACGATCACGGCGCCTTCGCCAAACATTTCTCAGATCGCGTTATCTGCCCCCACCACCTGCGCCCCTGCGCCGACAGCCCAGAAAGACTCCAAGGCTACAGCACCCCCTGTGCGACAGTCAGCATACGACAGGGTCCTCAAAGGGCTCGCTTCCTCGAGCCTCGCCAGCTCATTCATGGGTAACTCATCGAAGTGTACCATTTGCCACGGCGTGCCTGCCTCTGAAGCTTGGAGTGTCATGGGCGTTCTCAAGGAGGAGAATCGGGGTTTGAAGACTCGGTTGGGCGAGCTCGAATCGGTAGTCGACGACTGCCTGAGTATCGTCGGCCCTTGATATAACATCCATATCTTGCTAAATTGGACGTTTTGGATATCACAGTCATTGTGTTGGTGATAATATGTAAACATGTTCAAAAAATGGAGAAGACCGGGATTTTGACATGACGATAAACAATTTTGCTCACAAGAATCTTCATATAATTAGATAGCATCGAATAAATCAATTGATGCTCTGTGCAGATCCTAGACGAAGCAAGGTAAAGCAAAAACACTGATGTTATATTCCCCGCCAATGGACCCTGGACAAGAAAAGGAGCTTTCCCCGTGTTGAGCGCCGCTGGAAGGTTCCAACTTCCAATTCCGACCAGAGTGTCCTCAACCGGTTAGCGCGCCCGGTGAAGTGGACAGCGAGGCGTGAAGCACGAACTCATCCATCTCTCTCTTCCCTCCTGCTTTTCCCTGGACGACCTTTCTCTTCTTCCTTTCCCCTTCTCTTTTTGTGTTTTTCTACCACCTTCGCTCCTTCGGCTGGCTCTTCCGTTCCAGCTTCGTTCCTTGTTATTTATTTTATTAATATCGGGAAGCGACAGTCACAATGAGCGGACGTAAGTCCCCTGCACGCGATCGTCGCATCGCTCGTGACGCATCGTTGTTTTTGCTGCTTCAATTTATCGCCAGATGCTGATATCGTGCCCCCAGTTCGTTTCCTTGATCTAATCAAGCCCTTTACGCCCCTCCTCCCGGAGGTGGCAGCGCCCGAGACCAAGGTGCCCTTCAACCAGAAGTTGATGTGGACTGGCGTACGTTGCTTCTCCTCTTTCCGAAGGGCACAATGTCGCAAGCACGGCTGTCAGAAACTGACCATTGCACCAATAGTTGACCTTGTTGATCTTCTTGGTGATGAGCCAGATGCCTTTGTATGGCATTGTCTCGTCCGACACTTCTGACCCGCTGTACTGGCTGCGCATGATGCTTGCCAGTAACCGAGGAACTCTGATGGAGTTGGGTATCACCCCTATCATCTCCTCCGGCATGGTTTTCCAGGTATGTACAGCAGTCGATGACTCGTTGACGTCTTGTGTTGAATCTTACTGATTTGCTGTGCTTTTTGTAGCTCCTTGCTGGTACCCACCTCATCGATGTGAACCTGGACCTTAAGACCGACCGTGAATTGTACCAGACCGCCCAGAAGCTGTTTGCTATCATTCTTTCTTTCGGCCAGGCTTGTGTCTACGTCCTTACTGGTCTCTATGGCCAGCCCAGCGACCTTGGTGCCGGTATTTGCGTTCTCCTGATCGTCCAGTTGGTTGTAGCTGGATTGGTTGTCATCCTCCTGGATGAGCTGCTCCAGAAGGGATATGGTCTCGGAAGCGGTATCTCGCTCTTCATTGCTACCAACATTTGCGAGTCGATTGTCTGGAAGGCCTTATCTCCCACCACCATCAACACTGGCCGTGGACCCGAGTTCGAGGGTGCTATCATCGCCCTCTTCCACCTTCTGTTGACCTGGCCCGACAAGCAGCGTGCTCTGTACGAGGCTTTCTACCGCCAGAACCTCCCTAACATCATGAACCTTTTGGCTACCCTTGTCGTCTTCGCCACTGTCATCTACCTCCAGGGTTTCCGTGTTGAGATCCCCGTCAAGTCCTCCCGCCAGCGTGGCATGCGCGGATCTTACCCCGTTCGCCTGTTCTACACCTCCAACATGCCCATCATGCTCCAGTCCGCTCTGTGCTCCAACATCTTCCTGGTCAGTCAGATGCTGTACTCTCGCTTCTCCGACAACCTCCTTGTCCGTCTTCTCGGTGTCTGGGAGCCTCGTGAGGGATCCGCCCAGCTCTATGCTGCCTCCGGTATCGCCTACTACATGTCTCCCCCTCTCAACTTCAAGGAGGCCCTTCTCGACCCCATCCACACCGCTGTCTACATGACCTTCATGCTGGTCGCTTGTGCCCTTTTCTCCAAGACCTGGATTGAGGTTTCCGGCTCCGCCCCTCGTGACGTCGCCAAGCAGCTGAAGGACCAGGGTCTCGTCATGGCTGGTCACCGTGAGCAGAGCATGTACAAGGAGCTCAAGAGGGTTATTCCCACTGCCGCTGCTTTCGGTGGTGCTTGCATTGGTGCTTTGTCTGTTGCCTCTGACCTTCTCGGTGCCCTTGGCAGCGGCACTGGTATTCTCCTCGCCGTGACGTAAGTTGTCTTGTTCCTGAAATTGTCTTGGTTTCTTGCTTACACTTCTTCAGCATCATTTACGGATACTTTGAGATTGCCGCCCGTGAGGGTGACATCGGCTCAGGCCTGAAAGGCCTCGTCCCTGGCAACTAAGCAAGGATATTATCATTTATGAGAAGCATGAGAAAGGACCGTAGTCCTCGCCTGATTCTATTTTTTCATATTTAACAGGCTGGTGCGCTGCTGTGGCTGGGGCTATGCCCGGCCTCCTCTTGAGAGGTGTAGTCTCAGAAGGCAGGTTAGAATGGTGCGGAGCATGGGGCCCGAGGTTATATGATCTTTTTTCTAAAAATGTACTGGTAGTTCTTTACTTTTTGGGGGGGAATCTGTATACCAGGAGTCTGCCGCCTGAGAAAGTGAAGCCACAGCTGTATATAGCATCTGCCTGGATTTGTAACCATACTTGAAAACGTGAAAGGATAAACAAAAATCGGCGTTCTGGCTTTTTTGACAAATCCTTTTAGACATCGAGGATGGGCGAGTGCACACAACAGTACTGTACAATGAAATCAGATTGGAACAACGGGTATAATTTGAAGCGCTCAAGAAATTCTGCTCTGGTATATATGGGATAGACCTGCTAGGTTCTGTAGTCACCGTTGATAGTGACATACTCGTGGCTGAAATCGCAGAACCAGTAAACGGCCTCCTCGCCACCCAGACCCTTCTCGGCCTGCTCTCCACCACCGAGGTCGACCACGATCTCCAGGTCCTCGTTCTGCAGGATGGCGCTCGCGCGCTCCTCGTCCACCTGCTCCGGCTCTCCGTTAACCAAAAGTCTCAGCACGGGGCTTCCATCCACGGGCTTGAAGCTGACGCTGGTGCGCTCGGGAACGACGATTCCGGGCGCCACACCCTGCGTGTATCCGATCGCGCAGAGGATGCGTCCCCAATTGGCATCGCGGCCGTACAAGGCGGTCTTGACGAGCGGAGAGCGAGCGATGGTCGACGCGATGAGCCGGGCGGAGTCGTAGTCGGGGGAGTTTTGGACGCGGACGGTCACGAACTTGGTGGCGCCTTCGCCGTCGCGGACGACGAGCTGCGACAGCGACTGGGCGAAGGAGGTCAGGATGTCCTGCATGGCGGCGTAGTCGTCCGAGGAGGCGGAGCTGATGGGCGCACCCCCCGCGGCGCCGTTGGCGAGGATGGCGACGGTGTCGTTCGTGCTGGTGTCGCCGTCGACGGAGATCGAGTTGAAGGAGCGGGACACGGCGTGCTTGAGGAGGGACTCGAGGGCGGACGACTCGATGGGCGCGTCGGTGCAGAGGACACCCAGGAGCGTGGCCATGTTCGGGTGGATCATGCCGGCTCCCTTGGTCATGCCGGCGAGGCTGTAGCTGCGGCCGGGGGAGGAGGGGAGGGTGAATGTGCGGGAGAGGAGCTTGGGGAAGGTGTCGGTCGTGCAAATTGCACGGGCGGTGGTGAGCCAGGCATCGTGGGAGGAGGAAAGGTTCGCATGCGCCGTGGGGATCTTGTCGAGGATCTTGGAGATGGGGAGTCTATTAGAAGTCGTAGCCAGTTCAGTATGTGGGGTTCTCTCCGACGGATAGATAGACGGGAGTAGATGAACGAGTTACGTACCGCTGTCCGATCACACCGGTGCTCATGACGAGGGAGCTGGGTTCGTTGAGGCCATTGCACTCGTCAACCTTGGTGCCCATGCTCACAGCATCCTCGTAACCGCCCTTGCCGGTGACAGCATTGGCGCAGCCGGAGTTGATCACCACGGAGCGAATCCCTTGCCCTTGGCGAGTCTGAAGCGTCTTCTTGCTCACCTGAACCGGAGCAGCCTGGAATTTGTTGGTCGTGAAGACTGCTGCGGCGGAGCAGGGAACCTCGGAGGAGATCAAGGCCAGATCGGGGAACCTGGTGTTGGACGCCTTCACGCCGACGTGTGTTCCAGAAACGAGGAATCCTTTAGGGTAGGATCCGGAGGAAGGGATGTACTTCTTCTTGGACTCCGGAATGGCCATGTCCAATGGAGCAGAGTAGAAGCGCACCTGGCCCCGTGCCATTCTGGCAAAGACAGCCATGGTGGCTGTGGGCTGGAGGGGAGAAACCATGAATGCCTGTAAGGTATTACTATTAGCACTGCAGTGGGCCGAGTCGAGATTGAAATTGGTGGATAGAGAAATCAATATATAGACATCCTGGGAGGGCAAAAGGCGGAATTTAAGCTTTGCGAAAAACCTCCAATTGACTCAGAGAGATTCCCAGATAATTGGTGTGGAGATAGGATGCTCAGTGGGCAAGTTTTATTCGCGCAACGGACAATGACTCACCCCCGAGGATCGATTGATCCCAAAACCCGTGATTGTACGGTTAGAATCGTAGAACTCGAGTTGCAAGAGACCGATCGAATTAATAGATGGGAGGCGGAACTTGGGAAGCTCCCAATCTCCGATATCGCGGAGTCGGAGAAACGTAGCGGATCGTCGCCGATCAATTTGAGCTTCTTCGCGTTCCAGACGCGATAAGAGTCCAAGACAACTCAGCCCGCATTCCCTGACCATCTATTTCCCGCCCTTGCTTGTCCACCAAAATCTGCTCTTCTCCTGAAAATAACCCCCCAAAGGACACATCTCTGTGCCTGGATGGTATTGTTCCTCGTCCACTTTGCATCTGCAACACCCCGTTTGACAAAGTCTTACTGAAATGAAGCGCAAGCAACCAGATTCGGGGCTGGATGATGACCAGCCAGCTGCTTCGACGCCCAAGAGGCCAAGAACCACGGAAGCCAATGGCTTTACGAATGGTCACATCCCCGGTAATGATGCCCCCGAAATGAGCCCTTCGAAACGAGTCAAATCGACGCCCAAAAAGTCAGCCGCTGCAACACCAGGCGCGTTGAATCCGTCCGGCCTGAAAACTCCTACACACAAGGCCAAGGCAAAATCTCTCTTCTCTACTCCTACCAAAGTCGCGACTGTCCCTACGCCATCCCGAGTACGAAATGCAGATCGATCTGCCAAGAGGAAGAGTGCACGTGTTCTATTCGAGCAGGACGAAGATGATGTTTGGGATGGGGCTGATCGATTGGCGGAGGAAATCCTAGAGGAAGAAAGCGGCGACTTGACTACCGTCGCGGATCAAAATAGAGATGTGATCGAGACGGTTGAGGCGGACTCTGGAGCTGCGAGCAAGACCGCAGAGACGCCCAAACGCCGTGCAGGACGACCCAAGGGCGCAAAGAATAAACGCTCGCCAACGCCCGAAGGTGAACTACCGCCGCATGAGCGATACTTTTTCCAGAACCGTGCTGGTCCCCCTCGCACATCCAACAACAATCTCAACAAAGTGACGTTGTTGACACATGAGGAATATTTCGAGAAAGTAGCGCAGTATGCGGATCCGTACAAGGCAGAGAAGGAGTTCCTCCTCGAGCTTCACCGTCGGTCATTTCCGCAGTGGGATTTCGAGTTCGAAGAGGATTTCAACATCTGTCTGTATGGGTACGGTTCCAAGCGCCGATTAGTGCAGCAGTTCGCCGACTGGATCTATCAGAAGCATAGCTCCAGCCCACCCACCATTGTCGTTGTCAATGGCCATACGCCGAACATATCCATTCGTTCGATTTTCGCAACGATTGCCACCGCCGTTCTTGGTGCTGACCTCCCTGCAAAGCTTGGCTTTCAACCGACGGAAGTTTTGGAGTTGCTACAGTCTGCTCTGAAGACTCGGTCGTCTAGGACACCTATTACGGTGTTGATCAACTCAATCGACGCACCGCCGCTCCGACGAGCAGCTAACCAGGCACTTCTCGCGCGATTGGCGGCAACACCCATGATCCGCTTACTTGCTACAGCAGAAACGCCTAATTTCCTACTCATGTGGGACATCAGCCTTCGAGACCAATTCAACTTCGTTTTCCACGACTGCACCACCTTTGCATCATACGACGCCGAATTAGAAGTCGTCGAAGAAGTTCATAACTTGCTTGGTCGCAAGGGCCGTCGCGTGGGTGGCAAAGACGGTGTCGGCTTCGTCCTGAAGAGTCTTCCGGAAAATGCTCGCAACCTGTACCGGCTGCTTCTGACCGAATTACTATCGATGCTGGATGAAGGTCATATTTCCGACGACGAGATGGAAGGTGCGGGACGAGAGGGAGGCGATGCCAACGAGGCAGGCATCGAGTTCCGCATGTTATACCAGAAGGCAGCGGAAGAGTTCATCGCTTCCTCGGAGATGATGTTCCGTACTTTGCTGAAGGAGTTCCACGACCATCAAATGATAACTTCACGGATGGACTCGAGCGGAGCGGAGATCCTGGGTGTACCCCTGTCTCGAGATGAGATGGAGGGAGTCCTGGAGGACCTGGTGTTGGGCTGAGAGATGAATGTCTCAGCGTGATGCATCTGTGCACGAATCAATGATACCCCTGTATAAAACCACATATAGCAGTTCAAGCAGAGAAGAGCGAATTGAACGGCAACACCCTGTATCTATCAATAATCAACAATAGAAACAAGATGATTGAAAGATAGTCTCGCTCTTTGTGTAGTAATATATACAGTTCTAGCTGTTTTTCGTCCCCTCTGCCCTGCTGCCTTTTCCAAATTCATTTGTACGTGGTAGCTGGTCATCTCAAACACAAGCCATTGATCCACCTTGAATCTATCCAGCTAGCATCCCCACTATATAACAGGACGTGACCACCGCGGATATTATCCGTAGACCATTAGGTCCCTAGAACTGCGCAAACGCCGCAAGCGCCATGGTCGTACCGAAGCTCATCTTCAACGGCACATGTTCGGACAAGGTCTTGTGGAGGTCCACATTCTTGAAGTATCTCTGCAATCGGTTTACGGGAACGATATTATAACCTTTGGAAGCGGCCCACTAGAAAAAAAAAAAAAAAAAAACCACGAAAAACCAGAAATTAGCAAAAGCAGGAGAAAAGAAGGGATATTGATAAGACACACCTCGGCTAATACAATGCCCATGCCCAAGAGCACGACCAATGCTTTCGAAAAAGCCCGCAACCCGACACCGGCCACGAGACCGAGAACGCTTCCCAGACTAACCTGGCGCATTGTCGATGCATTCAGGAGACTCTGATTGTTGTTCGTCGTTGTTGTTCCTTGCTTGCGCTGGGCTGGGTCGTTGGGATTGAACGTCCAGCCGGTCTCCGGGGAAGTGTGCGATTCGGGCCTGTAGTAGGGCGCTGTGTACTGGCACTGCATGGGGGTTGCGCGGAATGGTGACAATGGGTGGAGGGAGAGGGAGAGGCCGAGACCTACGCCTAGCACGGCAGATGTGCGAGAGAATAGAAGAAGATTGGATACCATTGTTGGAAAAAATGTGAGTCTCGAAGTGGAAAAAATTGCGAGTACGTCGGAATTCTTTCGATAAGTCAAGGCAGAGTAGATGGGGCGAGATCGCGGTATTGGGGGGGTAGTTAGCTTCCGTTCCCGTATGAGAGATTCGTTAGATTAAGCAAAATATTGCCAATCTAAGAAGTAGGCGAAGTTGAACCTCGAAGCGAAGCGTTCAGGGGTAAGAACTGTGCTGGGATGAGGATGGAGCTGCTTGGGAGACTGGCATGTTGGGTGGATTCGACTTGCGGAGAGGCATAACCACGCGGTGACGTCAGAAGGCGGTCAGCCCGCGTAGTTGACGGTCATCTACAATCTACATAAGAGGTATTCCTGAAGGTTTACGGTATACTTTTCCACTTGAAAATGGATACTCTCGTGGACAATAACACCAAGCAGTCTCCTGACACAGTAGGAGCCCAGAAATTGGAAATGAGCAATAGGCCTGATGTTGCTATATTACATAAATTACCGTACCACAGGATTACGGTTTGAATAACGAGGTTGTATATGTTTTTGCTCCTCCAAGCAGGAAGAATCACTGCTCTAGAATATATTTGGTGTTGATTTCTGAGGAGCTTGGATTAATCATCAATCTGTGGCGAAAAGATCCTACAGAATCCAGATCGATCTTAAAGCTTAGATCTTATCACATCCAACAATCGCAGGGTTCAGTGCGGAAAGGAACGTGTAAGATTAGTATGTGGCAGTAAAACCGGGCTTCTTGGCAAGCACATACAAAGTTTGACACTACCACACAATCGCCTCAACAGACCCTCATGTCAAGTCATTGTCAACCAGTCTGGCAGCTTACTTTCTTTTTTAGCGTTTCTGCTGGCTGACCGGCGTCCCTGAACCAATGGCCAGGGCTTAATCGCAGTGGCAGCGGTGATTGGCAACAACTCCCCGAGGAAAACCGTTTTGACGGTCTTTGACCAGCCACAAGTCGGCATTGGAGGGGCGTTTCCCGGGTCCTTGATGGAGGGGCAACTTAGGCCTGGCACCTAGTTATCAGCATGCTCCGGTCTTCTGATTGGAGTCCAGCCAACTCGATGGATGGCTCCGAATCCCCGAAGCCGGGGAAAGGTCGTCTGCTAAGCCGCAAAATTCAGAAAAGAAAAAAAAAATTGTTATCTGGTGGGGGAGGGGAAACGGAGGCAATTGCCATCTGATTATTGTTGACTCACCCTTCGTTTTTGCCTTTTAAGCCTTCCGTCTTCCCCTCACCGATCGTCAATTCTTCACCACTCTACTTCTCTTAATTATTCCTCAATCATCTTATTCCCTCCGCCAACCCCCTCCATCATCCCACCTGCAGCCATGTCTTCTCAGCAGAACGGTGCCGCCAATGGCGCGGCCAGCGACTTCACCGTCAAGGCCGGTTTGGCCCAGATGTTGAAGGGCGGAGTCATCATGGACGTTGTCAACGCAGAGCAGGTATGACCAGGCATCGAACGCGTCCCTATGAATAACCGAATCAGAATCCGTGTCTAACGAATTGATTTTCCAGGCTCGCATTGCTGAAGAGGCCGGCGCCGCCGCTGTCATGGCCCTCGAGCGTGTTCCCGCCGACATCAGAGCCCAGGGTGGCGTGGCCCGTATGTCGGACCCCAGCATGATCAAGGAGATCATGGAGGCTGTCACCATCCCCGTCATGGCTAAGGCTCGTATTGGGCACTTTGTCGAATGCCAGGTAATTACCTTCCATCCTTTTGGGATTCCTTAAGCCATGAACAGCACCTGACTGGACGATGCTTTGCAGATCCTCGAAGCCATTGGTGTCGACTACATTGACGAGTCCGAGGTTCTCACTCCCGCCGATGACCTTTACCACGTTACCAAGTCCACCTTCAAGGTTCCCTTCGTCTGCGGCTGCCGCAACCTGGGTGAGGCCCTGCGCCGTATCGCCGAGGGTGCCGCCATGATCCGTACAAAGGGTGAAGCCGGTACCGGAGATGTTGTCGAGGCTGTCAAGCACATGCGCACTGTCAACGCCGAAATTGCCCGTGCCCGTGCTATCCTTCAGTCTTCCGCTGACCCCGAGCCTGAGTTGCGCGCCTACGCCCGCGAGCTTGGTGTTCCCTTCGAGCTCCTGCGCGAGACTGCCGAGAAGGGCCGCCTCCCCGTTGTGAACTTTGCTGCTGGTGGTGTTGCCACGCCAGCTGATGCAGCACTCATGATGCAGCTGGGCTGCGATGGAGTGTTCGTCGGATCTGGTATCTTCAAGTCGGGCGATGCCAAGAAGCGTGCTCGTGCCATCGTCCAGGCTGTCACTCACTTCAAGGACCCTAAGGTTCTGGCCGAGGTCAGCGAGGGTCTGGGTGAGGCCATGGTCGGTATCAACGTCTCCCAAATGCCGGAGGGTGACAAGCTGGCCAAGCGCGGATGGTAAAAAGCTTCGTTTTTCTTCGATTCTTTCCCCGTGAACTATCACGCAGACACACGTTTTCTTCCCAGCCTCGACGATTAGAGGTCGGGCATTTTTCTTTCCGATGTTTAGATATCATTTCCTTTTACCTTTCTTATTGAGCGTTGCAACATGTCGGGAATCAGGGAAAGGTATACTTGTGGGTTACGACGCTACGAGCAGTTGAAAAGAGCCTAATTATTGCATTGCATGGCATGCATGACACCAAACTTTGCTTCGTCTTCTCAGAGTTCTTAGATACTCTTTTCGTCTGTACAGCGACTTGACTGTTCATCGTGTACAGAGTATGATCTAGAGATGAAATATCATAACGCAACAAACATATCTTGGATATAGAAAACTTTCCATATACTCGGTAGATTCTTGACTTCTTTCCACGGCTCGGCAGATAAACATCACTTTTTCGCAACTGCGTTTCTGCCTCAGGCAGTTCAGGCTAAAGCACCCGATCGACGGAGCGCCTTCCTCTGGGTAGTTCTAGACCCCCACCCTGGCGTCGATCACTCTGCACCACTCTCTGGGCCGTGGATTGTTTGTTCACTTTATTTTGTCACAATGAAGAGCAATTGCGCCAACTGAGAATGGGATTTGATTGATATGCATAGATGGCCTGGCTCTATTGCCTCGTTTCTGAATACTGCACGCCCTATGTCACCTTGTTCTTAACCGCATTGAACCGAGGCATTCCGATTCCAAGCGCTGCGGGAAAGCAAGGAAGGTTATTTTTTTTAGCATGCAGGCGATTACAGTACTGCATATGCCGCCTTGGTACACTGGTACAGTAACATATAGTAATTTACTAGGTCGTTACCAGACAGGACACAGCTGGTAACTCTAATTACTGCGTCATGCAGAGTCAAGACACAGCAATACACCGTCAACATCAATCCAACATCAAAACACCAACTGTTCAACATCCACTTTTTGGATGTCTTCTTCGCTCAATCCAACTGACGATCTCATCTCACGGCCCAAATCCTAGGTAAATAGGAAGAATAGTACCCTGTTGCCTTATAACTAACCTAACCGTTTAGATAACCTTACCCTTATCCTTCCAAACCTACAGTACCTTCCTCATCCCGAGGCAAGCAACCACAACCTCCACGATGTCCGCCGACACGAAACCAACCTCCTCGCTCTTCCAAAACCAGCCTTGCCCCTCCTCCCTCCTCGACACTCTCCTTTCCAAAACCCGCCGCCTCCTCGACCCCATCCTCCCTCCGCCCCGCCGCGCCGCCATCCTCGACGCCGCCCGCGCGCACCCCGTCCTCGCGACCTTGGTCATCTGCCAGGTCCTCTGTTCCGCGCTCCCGCTGGGACTGTTCCTGGCCGGGGTCGCGCTCACGGCGGCGGTAGCCGCGACGGTCTTCGCGTGTGTCGGTCTTTTGGTTCTCGTGCCCGCCTTGACGGTGACCACGACCATGGGGTTGTGTCTTTGGGGGTGGGGGTGGGTGTTGTTCGTGGGGGTGAGGTGGGTGGGAGCGCGTGTGCAAGCGGGTCGTGATGGAGAAGGAGGAGGGGGTGTCAATGGGTATGGGAATGGTAAATGAGGGGAAAGTTCAACCTGGGAATGGGTGGTTTAAGGGATGTTTTTTTTTTTTTTTTTTTTTTTTTTCTTGGGTTGACTCCATTAGGGGATGGGATAGGTAATAATGGGATAATAGGCTCCTTTTGCCATTTTGACGGATGTATTGACTTGATCAACGTATGCACTTGGGAACGGGCGTCTATCAGGGCGAAGTATATTGATGTCGCCAAGTTGACAAATGCTCCTTTGGATCTATATGATCGGTAATGCTATAACGTAAATAAATAAATAGCGTTTCCTACGTACTTCCCTGGCTTTCTCCCCAGGAAACCCATCGTCGCACGCACTCATCCACTCGTCGCAGCTCCTCCTTCTCCGCCGCAATCTCGAACCACTCCCGATGCTCTTTCCCGCACTCCTCACACGGCCCCAGGTCACGGACCCGGACATCTCTCAGTTCAAGGTGAATCAACCGCTCGACCCGGTGCACGTGAGGAACTTTCCTCCCGGGCACAAGCAAATTACTGCCGCTGCTGTGGTGGCGCCTGCCAGGCGACAACCGAGCAGGTGACGACGACGGCGACGGCGACGGCGAGGAAGGTGTATACGGGTAATAACGGATCAACGTGAGGTTGTAGGAGCACTGTTTCGTCCATTCGTTCAGGCGACGCTGGACGTTGCTCGTCCGGCCGATCTTTAAGCGCACCGTGCCGGGGCCTTGGCTGGAGGGGTTGGAGGTCAAGGCGTTAAGATCTCTCGCTGCCCGAATGGCATCGCTCACGCTGCGGCTCTGGTGCGGCCGGTTGGTTGTTGGAGGGAGTAGCGACGAGGCGACTTCGGGAGGGGGGGGAGCTGATCTGGACGACGCGGCGGGCGTTACCCAGAACATGTAGATGTAGCCGTGTTCATCGGCTTCGGAGATGGGCTTTGCGAGCTCCGTGAGGAGAAGCGAGGTCGTTTGCGGTGAGAGAGTAGGAGGGATCCACTGAAGAAGAGATGGCGTTTGAGAGGAAGAGGAGGGCCGGTTGCTACCCAACGATGGCCGAGATGGAGGATGGTGCGGAGAGAGCGACGCCGGCCTGTGGGACGGCGATACTCCCGGTCTCTGGGGAGTCGACGCAGACGAGATGCGATGTGCGGGTTGGGGTCGTACACGGCCCTGTTGATGAGAGGAGGGCCGCACGGGTTTTGCAGGTGGTAGGCGCTCTTCCTCACTGTCCACGTATTCAAAGCAGCAGAATGTCCTGCGTGTCGGTCGAGGCTTCGGAGTCGGCTTGGTTGGTCGTGATTGTTTTCGACGCTTCTTTTCGTTGTGCTCTTGTTCGTTGATATCCAAGACGCCCAATCGATCCATTAATGTATCAATGCTGGCCCTGGGCTTCATGTGCAAGTTGTCTGTCCTGCCACTCGCTTCCATCGTGCTTGCAAGCTGATCTGCTTGATCCTTATGCTGCCAGCAAAAGAATTCGGCCAAATCCTCTCGCTGGGGTTTCTTTGATTTCATCGCTGCGACCGCCCCCTTGGCGGGTGCGGATGCCAGTGCACGGCGACACGGTCGTCCATTCGATGTGATCCCTCTACATGTCGTCGCTGGATTCCTGGAGTCCGAACGAGGAATAAGGGACTCGGGGGTGTTGGGTATCAGTGGCATGTAAATGATTGGTTCGAAACGCCAGGTGCAAGTCCGTAGACAGTGCTATCAACGACCTCACAAGTGATATAGGTGAGAAAGCGATCCAAAGCTGAGACCAACAACACAGCTAAATTCCAATATAAATTGACGCTGTAATTCTAGGAGTGCGCTTGCGCTTGTTATTGTGTGTGCGGGTGTGAGCGGCAAAAATTATGAATCGAACGGGTGTCTTGCCGAGGGAAGGAAATGCGTCGAGGCCTCAGGACATGCACCACAGACCTAATATTAACATGTCTCTCGAGGATCAATGAGCCAGTCCACTGTGTCGAGTCGAGTTGCGTTGTCCAAGTTGACGCCTGGCATCCGCACCGCCACAGGGCGCCTCTTGAAATGGTGTGGCTGGTCATGGCAGTGCTGCATCCCCACATCAACAGTTCGGCGACGATCATCTCCAGTCGTGAGCTCATGTCCACTAATTTATGGTGCAAAACATATGGAAAAATAGGATAGGGCAAAGCGCTTGAAGGAAGCATGCAAAATTGCAAATGGGAGGACTGAATTTACTCAGACACCAGCCTCACGTCGACTTCTAATACAGAGTACTCTTGCCAAGGTTGACTCCAATACCTTCTAGAAAGATGCCAATACGAAGGATTTCCTTCCAAGCTCTATGTGATCGCAAATAGCTACCGACTGTTTACGCGACATAATCGAAACCTGCGCCGCGGCATTTTACCCAAAAGGAGCGTGCCAACTGCAAGGTCTGTGACTTCGCACCTCTTGCAGCGACCAGGGATGCGAGAAAACGCTCTCGTTCTTGCGGCGATGTTACGGGGCTTTGACTCCGATTTGCATCTTCAGATCCCAGCGCAGTGAGCGCGGTTGTAAGATGTGCACGGGCAGGTCCCTGTTGCTTGAAGATGACTCTCCTGAGAACCTCACATAGGTGTTCAAGATCAGACCTGGCACATCGACCAGAGACCTGTGTCATGAGTATGCAACAGAGAGCAGGAAGGCACTCTGTAATGGCACTTTGAACCGGGTCGGGCTCGCTGGGGTTGGAAGCGGTCGGGAGATTTAGCACGCTGACCCAGAACTGCGAGGCAGAACGGAGAGGAAGCGGCTCTGGCCCCTGCAAGGCAAGAAGTGAAAAGTTCAGGATTGCTTGCAGTACTGGTGGGCGTGTTGGAGTGCCCCCTTGATTGGACTGAGTTTGAGTCGGCTGAGGCATAGAAGTAAGCGTAAAAAGTATGTCGTGGTACTTGGGGAGGAGTCGAGTGAGAAAGTCGATGCCACTATTTGCAATCTCTGGGTCGTAGAACTGCGGATTTTCGTGCATCCAGCAGAATATCTCGTACACATGGATAATCAGTGCAATGGCCTCCTCACGTACGTGCTGCGGGTGAGAGCTATGAGACGCTAGGAAGGCGGACGCTGTGCCCATGACGATATCAGCACCAGGACTGCCTAGTGGGATGCTCTTGACAAAATTGACAGTCATGATGGGTGGGAAGACGTATGGACCTGTCTTCTCAGTATAGCCAGCTTTCAAGATGTCGCATGCAGCTTCCACAATAGTGATATCAAAGGGGAAATCACTGATGAGCAACTGCATGCATTGCATGATCATGTTTTGACAGGCAGCACCCTTACCGGCATTCCAGAATGTTGGCGGATATGGGTCGCTGTCGCTACCGCTGTTCGAATCAATCACGATGTCGACATCTGTCCGAAGACCTTTCCCAACGCTTGCAACACATCGCAGTACCATTTGGCCACGTCCACAAGCAGGCTCGATTAGACCGCGTGCAGCTTCATCTCGTGCCAGGGTCGCCTGTTCCTTGAAGAAGTGCAGGATCCTCTCCAGGTATTGTGCTTTGTCCTCGTCCGAGGGCAATGTCTGTACGATAGCCGCGATACCTTCCAGGACCCTTTCCATCGTCTGTGCCGTAGCCGTTGGTTTGAATCGGAAATTTTCAAACTGATTCATGAAGGCCGGGAGCTCGAGCGTGAGTGCATTACGACATGACTTGCAGAGATGAGATATCGATTTGGATGCTGCAGCGGCACATGAAGCAACATCGAGAGATGCAAACAAAAACGTCAGTACTCGAGGAAGTAGAGCATGTGTGCGCTCGAAGTACGACTGATATTTTCCAAGCATTTCCACGAGGGTCTGGCGAGCTTTGTCCGTGATACGAACATCCTCCCCTGCACATAAACGGGCGAACTCTTCACTGAAGAATATGGTATTCAGGCATTCGTCAGCATGTTGATTTTCATCAACAGCCTCGGAAAGCTGCGCGATGCAGAAGATCGCAGCCTCGAATACCTTCCAATCCTGGGTCTGCAGTGATGATCTTGCACGCTCCTGGAACACTTGAACCAGTTCAACGCCCAGCATCGGGTAGATGGCCAGCAGAAAATCGCAGACGTCCCGACGAAAAGCGTTGAATTCAGAACGATCGTCATCATTCCATTCTTGCAGTTCCTCGAGATTGGGGTACATGAGCTTCCCGAAACAGTCCATAGCGGCCTGGGCTAAATTCTGTTTGGCGCGTGCAAGGCCTGCTTGTTCCTCGGGATCCATGAAGATCTCTTGTAAACCGTCCGCAACTTCGGTCCACCATTCGAGAACCAATGGAGATGCTGAGTCGTCAACAGCAGCATATCCAGGGGCTTTGAACAAGGTGTGAAGCAGAGTGAGGATCTTCTCGTGTTGTGGAGTTGGCGTTCCTATGAAGAGATCCCTCTGCTTCAGACTCGAGTAAGCTAGGAGGAGCTCTAAATATGTCATGTTTTCGTCTTCAAAATCACCCTCCATAAGCGAGACGACATGGATCGTCCCAAAATCGCTCGTGATATATTCGAGGATAGAATGGATATGTTCCTGACTGAAAGCACTACAGTCGATCAGTTCGATCACTACTTGAGCAGCGGTCTTTGACAAGCTGGGCACGTTCAGGCTTTGGAGCACAAATTCAGTGGGCGAAGCTAGCTGGGAGGGCGATATCGAATCATGAAGCTGTATCGCTCCTCGTACACACATCCATGACTTTGGCCTTTGAATTAGCTGTCTAAAACTACAATAAAATAGATAAAACAGGGTATAGGAAGAGTAAGGGCCAGGAGGGTTGAGCGTGAAATTGCCAAACACAAAGCTTACGAACAGAAAGCCTTGGCGGGTCGCAAGTTTGGTAGGAAGGACTGGAGAGAAACGACTTACATGATAGGAGTTGATAGCTTCGATTCCAGGCGCTACGTCCGAAGATGGACTGCCAGAAGCTTCCTGTTGCAGAATATGGCGAAGGACGAACTCGACAAGACCGAACGCGTCCTTGACGTTTTCGGCTACACGGTGACTGTCGCCACTACAGCCAGCCACATGTCAGTTGCAAGGACGATATAGTCGGAGCAAGCCGAGTGCAATACGACAAACCTTCGTCGTGCCTCCGAGCTCCATTTATTGATTTCCTCTGCCAAAGTGTTGGAGAAATAGAGCAGTGCGACAACCTGGGCCTGGGTCATGGCAGGAAGAACTATATTCTCCAAGTCGACTGACTGACACTGTTCTTCCGGGATATACTTTCCATTTGCCAGAGAAGCAGCTAGGTTCAAAAGCGCCCGAGTCCAGGGAGTACTTGGTTTTAGGAAGATAGTTGTCAAGCTGGAAGCGAGCTTCCGAATGACCAGAGGCCGCTCTCCTCCATTGACCAACGAAACATAATGATCAATTAGACGTCCAAGAAGCTCTTGAGCATCACTCTCCCCCAGCTGTTGCCTGAAATCGTAATCAGCTATAGCTATGACCAAGATTCGAAGCCACTGCTTGGGCAGGAAACTGAACCTACCAGTCATTGTTAATCTTGACCGTGAAGGTCAGAGCCCCAAAAAACCTCAAGTCAGTATTATCACTGGAGAGAAGATCATTGGCAATCAGCCATGCCTGAGGGCCTCTCTGAAGGCTCTGTAGATGCTCCTGAATGAGTTTGATTTTGGCGGGGTTGCCTGCATTTCCAGGATCGTAGAGCTGAGACACAAGCTGGAGGACAATTAGAAAGGTACAAATCCTTCATGGGGTTGTCAGTCAACACTAACAGTCCTCGCCTCATTGATGAGGACCTGCGCATCAGAGGCTTGGCCCAACCCTTCTGTAGACATGGCCAAAAATCATGTGGTGGCCGAATCACTAGGATTCGGGGGATATAGATCGTCTTAGCAATCCCAAAAATAAGGATCACGTGTAATGAGCACTAGCGTGAAATGGAAGGCGGTGAGTAGGAAATTGGAGCGGTGAGGCAGGAAAAGGAGGGAGAGAGTCAGTTGGAAGCATCAACAGCTGCATGTGACAAGAACAGCTAGAGTTTAATCCCATCTGGGCTCTGTTAGCATTCAAACTGTAATCTCAGTCATCAACAATTCTTTCGTCAACATTTTGTAGTTAGCTGCACAGAATCTGGAATACGTCTATAGTCTATCTCCTTTTTCCCAGAGTTTCCACGATGACGGAAGATTCTTGTTCAACGAGAAATCTGAGGGGTTGCGTCACGGGATGGTGCATACGGCTGTACTACTCCTACTGGGGTAGGGCGAATTTCCATACTTGGTTTAGCGTGCCTATGTCGACATGGTGTCGTCTTGCCGCACTGCGTGTCGATATCGCAAATTCCATGGCCGCTCTATAAAGACCATGGCCCTCCCCCTCAACTCAACGTTGACCGTTATTTTCTTTGACATTTTTTTGCGGAGGATAGACTTGGTTGGACCTCGATCATTCATCTCTCCGGCGTCCCTTCCGATGGCGCGCTTCTCGTCTCTTTTGTTTGAGTGACTGGTGCCTTGTCGCTAGTTGACCTAGACTGGCGATCAACTGGTTCGGCGCTGGTCATGGTTTACGAACCAATGGCGAAGGGGTGTTACTATTAAGTATCTCTCGAGGTATTAGCTATCGCAGCGGCAGCTGTTGGTTTACCTAGAAAGCTTTTAGGCCCTAGTATGTGTGTCTATTGCCGGGAAATCAGACTCGTTGTCTACTTCTCTTTTTGCTGCAACATTCTCGTCCCACTCATCAGGAAACCATTTCCAAGAAGTCTTCTCACTGCTCTCTGCAAAGCAGTTCTCCGCGGTTTCTCCAGGAAAAACCTCCTCATAAGTATATATGGAAGACACACACCGCCGACAATCGTCCAGCCTCCCGCAGCTCAGTTGCAGGATGAGTGGTACCGGTCGTTTTATCTATTGAGTAGTATTCAAGGAAGATTATTCATCTGTTTGTATTCTGAACTGTAACAATGAGGTTCTAGTGCTTGAATTTCCTCTCCTTGATTGAGCGAACCTAAGATTGTTATTGCTGTATTCTCATACTGCGTATTTGAGGAATGTCAGAGTAGAGCCCTGGAATCGGATACAAATACCAAAAGATGAATATGCTCAACTAACCATTTGAACCATAATGGAATTGCCCGGTGAGAGAGGCTCTTTCCTCTCAACGAGAATGTTTAGAATGTTGCAAACAAGGCTCCCTAGTTGTGGTATTTCATTAACCCGGCTCGAAAGCTGAGGGCTGGGCTCGAGGATCATACAGTTAAAAGCAGCGACGAGGTCCAAGACGGAAATGCCACCAAATCACGAGTCAAAGGCCACGATCTTCCGTGCCGCTTTCACCGTCACCCAGGGCCCAGGCTTAGGTTGGGCGGTGTCGCTGGAGCTTTAGCGGTGCTAATTTAGCACCGAAGCACAGTCCCGCCCAAGCCTTCGCCGCCCTCTTATCTGAACCCAAGTCATCTCTACCAGGCTACCTAGACAGTGACGCTGTTGGCCACCACTGCTACGCTTGCCCACCTCTCAACGCCCGCACACGCGACCGCGTTCTCTTTGGGACCTTCACTCTCCCAATTCTTTTCCCCCCCACCAGCAACTCTTGCTTTACTGTTGTACTACATCCCCAGGGGGGTTTGTCTTGCTGTGCGTGATTTTCGAGCATTTTCTTCATCGGACACCTGCATTGACTCAGTTTCCTAATTTCAACCAGTCGATGCTCTTTTCCCAACCTCAAATCCGCCTTACTTGCATATCAGCGCTACGATCATTCCGTCCGTTACCCCACTGTCGCACGAGATTTTTCTCCGTTTCTGTTCCACGTCACGCCGTCGATATGGAGACCGTGGACACATCTGAGCGCCTGGCCAAGCTGAGGCAGTTGATGCAGGAGCACAAGGTCGATGTATATAGTATGATATCAGATAGCCCATGTCCCAACCTCTCATCTGTCAATGAAGTCACATTCTCATGGTTATCAAAGTTGTTCCATCGGAAGATAGTCACCAGTCCGAGTACATTGCTCCTTGCGATGGCCGCCGAGGTTAGAATCATCGCCCTCTGCCTCCGAATCTCCCCCCATATGCTCCCACACCTGTCATACTTACATGCTCCGTTGCAGAGTTCATATCTGGTTTCTCCGGCTCTGCGGGCACGGCCATCATCTCGATGACGAAGGCGGCTTTGTCTACCGATGGACGATACTTCAACCAGGCGGCGAAGCAGTTAGATAGCAATTGGCTACTCTTGAAGCGAGGGATCGAGAATGTTCCCACCTGGCAGGAATGGTACGGATGTTTGATAATGAATTCGAGTCAGGAAACTAAATGCGCTTCTAGGACTACCGAGCAGGCCGAGGGTGGTAAGGTTGTTGGTGTTGACCCTTCCCTGATTACAGCCTGTAAGTGAATGGACCGTCTATTCCGTCGTTGTTGGTACGTGAAGCTGAGTGGATGCAGCGGGTGCACGCAAACTTGCCGAGACTCTCGTCAAAAACGGCTCGTCGCTTGTTGGTGTCCAGCAAAACTTGGTCGATCTGGTCTGGGGCAAGGAGCGGCCAGCGCGTCCCAGCGAAAAGGTCAAGGTTCACCCAGAAAAGTTTGCTGGAAAGCCATTCCAGGAGAAGATCAGTGATCTGCGTAAGGAGCTAGAGAGCAGAAAGAAGGCTGGGTTTATTATCTGTACGCTGAATGTATTGACCTTTACCTGCCAGCTCTGAGAACTGACAATGTCGGTAGCGATGCTGGACGAGATTGCTTGGCTGTTTAACCTGAGAGGAAGCGAGTACGTTCGTGTTATCCCTGGCATACGATGATCAGCCCGGTTAACAGACTCTAGCATCCCCTACAACCCTGTGTTCTTCTCCTACGCCATTGTCACACCTACCACGGTCGATCTTTACGTTGATGAGGACAAGTTGACTCCAGAGGTCAAAGCTCATCTTGGTCAGGACGTTGTCATTAAACCTTACTACTCTATCTTCGCAGACGCCAAAGCCCTGAGCGAGTCTAGAATTCAGAGCGCAAGGGCTAACGGACAGGCACCTGCCAAAATTCTACTTTCAAACAAGGCTTCATGGGCGCTGAGCCTCAGTTTAGGAGGCGAAGAGCAAGTTGAAGAAGCTCGTAGCCCCATTGCAGACGCTAAGGCCATCAAGAACGAGGCGGAGCTTCAAGGCATGAGAGCCTGCCATGTTAGAGATGGCGCCGCCCTCACCGAGTACTTTGCCTGGCTTGAGAATGAGTTGATCAACAAGAAAACCACGCTTGACGAGGTGGATGCTGCGCTCAAGTTGGAGCAAATCCGGTCGAAGCACGACCTCTTTGTCGGTCTGTCTTTTGACACCATTTCTTCCACCGGACCCAACGGAGCCGTCATTCACTACAAGCCCGAGAAGGGAAGCTGTTCGATCATTGACCCCAAGGCCATCTATCTTTGTGACTCTGGAGCTCAGTACCTGGACGGAACTACGGACACGACACGTACATTCCACTTTGGACAGGCGACTGATTTCGAGAAGAGAGCCTTCACTCTGGTGTTGAAAGGCCTCATTGGCATTGACACGGCTGTCTTCCCCAAAGGAACGAGTGGCTTCGCGCTTGACGTTCTCGCAAGACAATTTCTTTGGAAAGAAGGACTCGACTATCTGCACGGAACGGGTCATGGAATCGGCTCTTACTTGGTAAGAAGAACTTTTGTAACAATTCATGGGCTCATTGTCTAACTTTTCCAGAATGTCCACGAAGGCCCCATCGGCATCGGTACTCGTGTTCAATACACCGAGGTTCCCATTGCGCCTGGTAATGTTATCTCTGATGGTAAGATAGAATTCGTGTCAATCCAGATTTAGCTACTGATAGCTGCAGAACCTGGATACTACGAGGACGGCAAGTTTGGAATCCGCATTGAAAGTAAGCGTTCCATTTCGAGCTCAGCGTACATCACCTAGCACCTCCATGCGTAAACTAACCATTTGCAGATGTCATCATGGCCCGCGAGGTGCAGACTCCTCACAAGTTCGGTGACAAGCCTTGGTTGGGCTTCGAGCATGTTACGATGACACCTATTGGTCGCAATCTGATCGAACCGTCGCTCCTCAGCGACTCGGAGATCAAATGGGTGAACGAGTACCATGCCGAAGTGTGGCAGAAAACCCACCACTTCTTCGAGAATGACGAACTGACCCGAAACTGGCTCGAGCGTGAGACCCAGCCCATCTCGAAATGAGCACGAAGTGTAGATCAAAGTAAGTACATAGAGGCAGAGTCAAGCCTGAGCCTGCATCCGTTGGTCTTGCAAGGTCGGGCAGGGCTTCTATAGATCAAATAAATCATGATCAGATGTAGACATTGAAATTTACATATTGTCCCTAAACAAATAGGGACTAGAAATCGTTTCCCACGTAAAACTATATGGGTGGGCAAGTGTATGCACGAGGGAACACTGCAACGTGGCTGGTCGTTCGGGAAGCTCATGTGGGGAAGGACAGCGGGTCGACAGGCCAGATTCAACTTGCCGTTGCTTGCTCCGGCCGGACCAAAGTGTCTCATGTTCATCCCCGAATCAAAGAACGCCCTCCTCAACACTTGGACATTTCCTTTTGGCGGTTTATCATTTCGCAAATTACGCGCACATGGTTGCCTGCCTCTTTTCTGCCTCGAAATCCCAGCTCTTGCCTGCGGAATAAGAATGCTTTTCTGTTATCCTCGCCTGACGCCTAGCAACAGTTGCCGGATCTGAGGTGGAGATTCAACTCGACTTGCACTTTACACCTCGCACCCTACACCGGCTTGAGACCTTCCTTCCTCTCCTTATATCGTCCGATAACAAACGAGATTTTGGAATGAGCGGCAGAAGTGGCCACGCCAACGGATACGGATACTCCGACACCGGCCGATACGACCGCGGCGATGGCCGATACGGTAATAACAACAATCTAGGAGTGAATGGCTATGGTGGAAGCGGAGGGCGAGATCGTCGCCCTGGCGGGTATGGAGGGTTCTATGAGGAGTCGCAACAGCCGTCCTTGTCACCTCAACAGTCGCCCGAGCGACGGAGGGACAGAGGCGATCGAGACCGGCCGCAACAGTCCACGTCGCGCTCACGGACGAGAGATGCGGAGCATGGTGGAAGATGGCAAACAGCACGAACGGATCGTCTGCCGCAAGAGCGACCCGACTATTTGGCCAGTCGGAGTACGGAACGGAGTCGGTCTGATAGGATGAATGACAGCAGCAGCAATGGCCGCGGAACGCAAGCGATCGAAGGTTTGCATCTATTCCGCCCTGGTGCTCTCTAACCGATGGATTTGGAACACAATGTATATATGCTCGAGTGGCGAAAAGTGTCTGACCCATTGACACAGATATCCTACAGTCGATCCAGCGCGAGTGGGATTTCATGGGATCCGCAGACTGCGTACCGGTGCAGGTGGCTTTGCATTTGATGGATACAAGCACCCTGGGCAAGGCGGACCGAGAACCCGAATTTCTGGACATGCATAACGAGATCCAGAAGACGTTGAAATCTATTGTCAATGGTGGGTGGTTCGAGGGCTCGTCCAGCAAGGATTCTGCTAACACGGCGGTCTTTCCAGAACATCATCAGGGATTCAACAGTTCCATTGGTACATATCATAAGATTCAGTCAAGTATACAAAGCTCGCAGAATCGAGTTAGGAACCTCAGGAACTCGCTTGAAGAGGCAAAGTCGGGTTTGCTTTCGACCAAGCCCGAATTGAAGGGATTGGCCACTTCCTCACAGAAATATGACGATGTTCTACAGTTGCTATCTCAGATCCAGGAGATCCAATCGCTTCCGGAGAAATTGGAATCGCAGATCTCCGACAAGCGGTTCCTCGCTGCAGTTGAGGTACTGCACGATGCGTTTCGACTCCTGCGCCGCTCCGAGCTCGAGAACATTGGTGCACTTGCCGATATACGGGCCTACTTTGGCAACCAAGAAATATTCCTGACGGATATCCTGATCGAAGAATTGCATGATCACCTATACCTTAAATCACCTTACTGCTCAGATCGTTGGAAGCCTCCAGTACCTGAAGGCGAAAGCGGTGCAAGTGCCAACCCCTCCGTGGGAAGCACTGTAGGTTCCTGGGATAGACCTGTTTACAGCTTTCTGGCAAAGTTGGATGCATCCACACCCATGGTCGAAGATGCTTCTCGTAATCCGGAAGCAGATACGTTTTACTATATCCGTTTGCTTATCGAAGCCCTCAACAAAATGGGCCACCTGGACATTGCAGTTGACCGTATAGAGCAACGCCTGCCTGTCGAATTGTTTGCCGTGGTTGATAAAACCAATGCCGAAGTCGATGCTCGTTATCCTATCTTAACACGCAGCCTTGCTTCTCAAGACGGGAAGACGGGCTTACCGACCGAAATCATCGAGAAGCGTGGCCATGTTTTGTCCGAATATTTGTGGACACTTTATTCCAAGTTCGAGGCCATCGCCGAGGGTCATCGTGTTGTTCATGACGTTATTGCCGCCATCGTCGAACGCGAAGGTATCCCCAAAGGCAGTGCGCTAGCGGGCGGATTCAAGGAGCTGTGGAAGCTCTATCAAAGCGAGGTGAGCCTTTTTCTGCTATATTCATCGATGAAAAGTCAATCTGACAAGGCCCTCTGTTGGTTTTTACAGATCAGATCTCTCATGCATGACTATCTGGCAACGGATGGTGAAGCGGCCTTCCGATCACAGGGGGAGGAAAGTGATACAAGGCGTACTCTTTACTCTGGTCACCGGGATAAGAACAAGGTGCGAAAAGGAGCCAAGTCTCTGATGGTTCCTTCGGCGTTGCTAATATGCCGCAGAAAATGTTCAAGCTATCGGAAATAGATCAGAACACCGAAATGAAGGCCGAACAAGACGAATTGGATGAGATCCTGAGGTCTTCTGTTCCCGGTTTGGTGTCCAAGTCGAGGCAGAAGAATGCCACGAACGATCACACCCAATCCAAGAATGGCAACTCGGGCACCGGCCACAAGATTTTGATTGAGCCGAGTGTGTTCAACATGAGTCTTCTGCTCCCGCCCTCACTCTCGTTCATTCAGCGGCTGAAGGACATTGTCCCCGTCGATTCTGATATTGCCCTAAGCACTTTGACTTCCTTTCTGGACGACTTCTTGGTCAATGTATTCCTGCCGCAGTTGGATGAAACAGTCACGGATCTTTGCACTCTCAGTTTCATTGCAGCAGACGCATTTACAGAAGATCCTCAGTGGTCTGAAGTGTCCCCTCGACCAATCTTCAAGGTAAGCAATTCCCATTTGGAGCTACTAGTTTCCAATATATTCTGACACCGGTATCCTAAGGGCACCGTCAAATTCATGTCAATTGTCCGAGTGTTCAGCAAGATGCTGGATAGCATCCCTCATGACCAGTCCTTTACCCAACTTGTCATCAGCCAGATTGTGACGTATTACGACAAGTGTTGTGGATGGTACAAAGGTCAGGAATAAAAGCCACTTTTCACCGTGTCTGGCTTTGCTGATCTCGTCTTTGTTGTAGCCATGGTGACCAAGGTTTCGCCTCGGACTCATGGGACGGTCCAGCTGAAAGCTGCAGCAGCATTCGCAGAATCCGGGGACGTCCATGATACGATTAGCGAGTTGTGGAAAGGAGCAGGGGACAAGAAGCAGGAGCTGATAGATAGGGAAATCGAACTTCTCCTTGAGAAAACGGATGAGGTTCCGCTGGAACCTTATGACATTATATCCGACCCCAAAACAGTCGTTGCGCTATCACTCCTCTACAATAGCATGGTGAGTTCGCACGCAATCCTCGGCTTAGGCAAGGGACTAACCGGTCAAAGCAATGGCTAGCAAGCCATCTCGAAAAACTTCGCCGGGTAACGACACCGACGCCCGAAGCCCACGGACAATCACAGTCTAGAAATGGACCTCCATCACGCCGATGGACATTGATCAGCGCTATGAGACCGAAGCGTGATAGCATCAGCCAGCCTGTCTACTTGCCCTTAAACCAGGAGACAGCTATTGCATTTGACACGACTATTCAATCGCTGCGTGATCTCGCCACGACCGCCCTGTTTTCACTACATATTGACATCCGCTGCGGTGTCATACACATGCTGACCAGAACGATGGCTGGCCCCAACCCTCCGTCCATCCGCAATTCCGAACCCCTAACTCCTTCGCCCAACTTGACCATGAACTGGTGGCACATCATCATGAACCCGCCGACGGCGGCCTCGGCTACGGTCCTCGAGCTCAACAACGACCTGATCGCATTCGACACAAACATCTCGTCGTACTTGGGCCCCGCCGAACGCTGGTTCATTTCCTCCGGTCTTGCTCGCTTCATCGATCAAGTTTTCGTGGCCTGTACGCGGTACATTGGCGCCATGAATGCCAATGGGGCATTACGACTTCAACTAGACGTCCTCGTCCTACAGCAAAACCTCAAGAACATCATCGTCGATCCGACCGGCGAGGCAGTTCAGGAGGTCGTTGCTCTTCCGCGCAGTGCCAAGTTCCTCGACTGGTTCTTGGAAGGTGCCGAGAAGGCGCTGGACTATGCCAAGGAAGAAAAGGAGGCATTTGCCGCGCAAGGCAGCAAGGCCTTGGCGGCCGGCAACGGCGAGCCCTTCACGTACGACCAACTCAAGGTCTTGATTGACCTCTCCTTTTCCGACGTTTTGCTGGGACCTCGGGGTGTCGAGAGCCGCGAGGACTTCATGGCTGCGAAGAAAGCCAGCGCCGAGGCTCTGTTGCGACTCAATGAGGTCATGTGGGATTCTAGGTAGTCTTTTGTCGCTTGGTCAATATTTGTGCGGGTTTCCTTTCTTTTCTTTTTCTTTTTCTTTGATACCAAGAAGCCATACTTGAAATAAATACAGTAAAGTTTTCGATGACAGCTGATAGATAAGTCCTCGACATAGATCGATGCAGGCAGCAACGACGTAAATCCTGATTATTCGATTGACACCCATCGGATTCGAGGCAATTAGCATGTTAGTGCCTGTCGAGGCGTTTCTCATTTCTCAAGAGGCGCCAATGAGCTGTATTACTAGTTTCATGCCGCAAAAGTGATACATTCTACAAGACGATACGAACCTCAGATCCTTCTTTTTACCTTCAAAAGGTAATCATGTTATCCTAGCATATCATACCATGGACGCCGTTTCTACAAGGCAAAAGGAATGGACAGGTCGAGTTTCAATGAATTGAGAATGCATTTCCGATAACGCGCCGCGATATCGCAGGCTCCATTACCCTCCGGATTAACCACTCCAGCCTTGATTTCGCCAATCCGTCCATGAAGATAGCGTACAGAGAAGAGATAAAGCGTTGTGACAGAGAAACGGTAAAAGACATGAGAACAAACAACAAGCAGAGCAACCACATACCGACCCGTCAGAATGATTAGAAAGAGAGATGGCAGGTCACGCGCTTTCCCCGACCGGATGGAGGGGGGTTACAGAGTGTGCCTCTAGATCGGGAAGATGACACTGGAGATTGGAATGCCTTAAAACGGCAAACGGATGGAGCAGACCCAGGAAATTGGGAAGTGGATCGAAGGAAAACAACAGAATGCAAGAAGACCAGAAGAGAGAGAGAGAGAGAGAGGGTATGTTCGAGTCTCAACCTCCGAAACAGAAACGTCGTCGCACATGTATGACCATGAAAAGGGGTGCAATGAAAAAGAGGTAAATCTCGCCGCCATCCACTCGAAGTACTTTGTAGAACGGGTGTTGATCAGACCTGACCCTGATCGATATCAAGTGGCTCCAGCTCCTTGGATTCTTCGTAGTCGTCGAACTCCAGGCCGGCGTCGCGGCAACGCTGGAGCCATTTCAATGCCATATCACCGCGACGGTTGACCTCTAGTTTCAACTTGGAGTTCTGCGCGCTGATCTCGTTGATCGCATGAGTCGTAGTCATGTTGCTCTGCTCCCAGCGCTCCGTCATGTTCTTTTTCTCTTCGTGCAGCTGGCAGATGTACTCGATTGCGCGCTGCAAAATTGCACCCTTATTCTTGTCGCAGTTGGGGACGAGACGAGCAATCTGATTGATGCCCTCGTTGATGGCCTCACGACGTCGCCGCTCGACTGGGGGGGAACAACAATCAGCGATGCGATCAGACAAGATAGAATTATCGTCAAACTCACCTTCTTTGTGGTTGTTCTTCCGGATTTGATGCCACTCGGGCGAACCCACTGAAGGTTTCTGGTTCATGCTCTGGGCCTCACGCGCAGCGTAGACCGCAGCAGCGGTAGAGTTGTGACCGTGAGTGGGGCCCATGGGGGTTTGGTTCATCTCGTCTCCGAAGGTCAAGCCATGGGTAAGGTTGCCTGCATCGAAGGCAGTCTCCGGAGGAGGCGGATACTTGTTCTGAGGGGTGTGCGCAGCCAATGCGGCCTTGGCGGTGCTGAGAGCATTCTCATCGGAAATACCGTTCTGAGGGCCAACATGCTGAAGGATCTGTTGGTCGATGTTGAGCTCCGAGGCTGAGCCCGGAAGGCCATGTGTATCGTAGGCCCCAAGGGAGTTGTGCGTAAAGGCCTGAGTATCTGGCCCCTGAAGGCTGCCGTTGCTACCGTTGGACGAGCGGTTCATTCGCTGGGGGTCGGGTCCGGGGCTGTCCTCGCTTTCGCGCTTTCTTTTGTTGGTCACGTTGCCATCAGTGGCACTCAGCGAAGGGTCTGACATTGTGAAGATGCTGGGAAAAGGTGAATTCTATACATGATATGCAATTAGCTGTCGTGACTCCCGGGCAACTCCGGTATTATTATGGTGGCAAGCTTACCTGGTAGACAGTATATGCCGCCGAGACAAAAAGAAAAGCGTGGCACTATTTCGCAGTGCTTGCAATCGAACGTAGCTGGATAATGTCAACCACGAAATCTCTGTGGCACTAAGATCCCCTGTCAGTGATTGTCCAGTGCTTGATAGAATGTGCATCGATAATGAGTACAAGCTACAGGTAAGTCAATAATAATAAGCAAATATTATGATAGAATAATGCAGTAGAAGAATAGAGGTGAAAGAGCAATGCACTGCTTGATGTCCATGCTGGTTTGGGTGATTAATCCTGGGTAGAGCAAGACGCGATTCGACGCGCCCGGCTTCCCATCATCAAATACAGGCTGATTTGAAACGAGCCCATTCACCACTAAACAGTCTGACAGGTAATCACAGCTTTAAAGACTTTCCAGATGGTGATGATACAAAGAGTCCATGTTCAGAAGGGCATGGACAAGGAGATCGCGAGCCAAAGACCAGGTTATCAGACACGCGTCATGATGGTCTGCGACCGATGTAACATAGGGGAGAAGCAGCATCGCGAAAAGCAGCCATTGCTGGCTGGTTCGCAATCAGTAGCATCAATAGCTAGCCTTAACAATGCAAAGCTAGGAAGCTTTGGGATGTTCTTTGCGACCGTTTGATAAAAGCAGAAAGGCGGGGTGGAAAGCGAAGAGATGCGAGACTGTACCTTGGGATTGACTATCTATCACCTGACGAGAAGTCACCTGCCACGGGCATCAACAAGATGGAGTTCGCGCTTCGATCGCGAAGTGAGATATTCGAATTTTGAGAACGCTGAAGATGGGAAAATTTGGGTTTGTCTGATTGCAGCGTGAGGGATGAAACCCTCAGAAATTAAGCAAAAAAAGATGCGATCTCTTTTCACATGGGAAAGTAGGGATACTTTGGAGGTTTGAGTAGAATAGAGAGGGACTGCTCACGTGGCGAGGGTCGAGGACGAGGGCGATGAGGAGAAGGCGTTAGTCCGGCAGCCGAAGACCACCACAAGCGCAGACAAGTCACCTGACGCCGAGGCAACAAAGACCCCAAACCTCGCGGCGGGACGAGACCAACAACTGGAGAGGAGCATCTAGTTTTCCAACCAGAAGAAAACTGCGCAACGGAGGATTGGAAGGAAAAAAGTTCCTGTGCACATTTTACACCTGCACCCACCCATGCTGGACAGCTGATTATCAAGTTTTGTTTTTTATTTATTTTTTTATTTTGCGCACCCTCTTCATGTCTCATCTTCAAAACCCTTTTTTGCTTCCCACCCTTTTTCTCATCCAGATGTCATGTGCCGACATCCCGTGCCCCCCCTAGCTCCCCAAACAATGTCTCTGATTGGATCCGAGCCTTGTGTCGCCCGGCTGCCGGAGGGTTATTGACCCGGAATCACGTGCTGCTCTATAAACCCTCCGTTGCAGAGGGATGTGATACTTCGCCGGGCCTGGAACGCCAGGATTATTATCCTGATCCTCCCCCCCCGCTGTTTGTCGATCCGGACACTTCTGCAGAACATCAGAGGGAGCATGGACGCTGTGGGCTTCTTATTAACTAGCTTGCCGAAGAAAAAAGGTGTGCCTCGCTCCTTCATCCCGGTCGGCCCGATCCTCCCTTGGGTAGCACTATGTGTACGGAGTCGCGCTTTGTTCCTTTGCATTTCCTGGTTATGAGCGCCTCCAGTTGAGTCTATTTGTTAGCCCATCTTCTTGGCGTGTTGGTGATTGGTGGTGTATTGCGTCTAGAATGACGAGGGCTTTGATTGATGTCCCTCGCCTTGATGCTCCCAAAATCTTCTCTGAAATCTGTACCTCACTCTAAACATGATGAGACACCCAAAGAAAAGAAAAGAAGAAGAAGAAATCTCTCTTCTCTTGGGAACAAGGTAATAACCCGCATAGTCACTTCATCACTCTCCTTGTCCGCGCCACCCATGCCAAAGAATGTCGAGCGAACCATTGTCACATGTACTCAGCTACAACACCCTCAGATTGGCTTCCATTATTTACTCAGAACTGCGACATGCTGATCTCGAGTCATGAGGCATGAGATCCGGTGTGGCTGAGTAAAGTCCAAAGTACATACGATAATCAAGGGTCATATTCAATCTCTATTTACGTGGTATCTTGGATGATGGCACAGTAACTTACAGTACTTTCAGATTGAGCTAGGACAATCGCCAGATTCTCCACAGTGGAGATTTTCCTAGACGTAGACATCACATGGATGTCTTACATCATACATTCACACCCACATGATGTTTATTGCTCTTTTGGTGTACTCTGTGTAAACATTCGCTCTTATCGGTCATGGCTTTGATTCTCTGCGAATCGATGACCAGAAAACATCTCGGCCATATTACAGGAATGTTGGCTACACCGTGTATATTATCAATATATACTATACTTTAATTCCAGAGACATTTAGCGCCGCATTGAACCACAAGGTGACCGAATTTGAGGGTTAGTTTTTGAAAGCATGGCAGACATCTGGTTTATGGTCACCACGGCTTAGACAACGTGACCTTGTAACCCCATCCCACTGTATGGGTATCTGTCTGTATATCTCTGTATCCATGAGAGTGCCATGATGGTTCCGACATATCCAGAAGTGAAGATCTATTCTGCCTGTCGCCAGAAACGTCTCTATTGTCTCTATCAATCCGACTCACCTGACTCCGACGCTTGATCCGCACCTCTTCTCGCCAGTCCAAAGACCATCCTCGGATCGACCGTCGTATCAGCGAAACAGACCCCTTCCTCCGTCGCGCCCATCAAATCCCAGCAGAGAATCTTCACATCGAACGGCGCCGTCTCCGATCCGGCCTCGTCCTCCACCCCTCCTCCCCCTCGTGACCCATCTGCAGGACCCAGCCGTGGCCGCTGCGTAACCGCAACGATGGCACTGGTTCCCGCGTACCGCGCCGGAGGCTTATCGTCCGTTTCTCCTGCCTCCTCCCCGGTCCTGTTCGCGAAGACGATCACGACTTTCCTAGTCGAGGCTTGGCCTGCCTCCGTAGCGCCTTCACCGTCGCCGTCCCCATCGACGCCCTCCTCGTGCGTCATTTTCCTGTCGATGAGCGGCCAAAAGCGTCGGATCCAGTAGTTGAACGTGTCCATCTCCGGCTTCCCGGCGAGAGCGTCGAGTTCCTCTCGGCTCAGCAGCGTCAACCATGCCATCGATACGATAACCAGCTGCGATCGGGACTCGAGGACCCGATTGGCGAATTCCCATGCGGTGAAGGGCGCTTCGAACTTGTGCGGGTTGATGTCCATGCAGATGCCGAACGAGGTTGGGACGACGCGCCTCTTCTTCGCAAGAGCAGATCCCTCGCTGCTTCTTCCTACTTCTTCCGCAGTCATCAGACTTGGTGGACCCCCTGATCCGACGGATCCAACTTCGAGTTCGAGAGGACGAAACCCTCCCGCAACGTCACCCTCCGCCGCCCACGTTTCGTCCGTGTAGTATAGGAATGCCTTGCGGTAGTTGTGGATCATCTCCCCGTTCTCGTCCACGACCAGGAGGGAATTGTAGCACCTGTACGAGTCCTCGTCGGACGGTGCGTCGTCATTCTGATCCGACGGCGTCACGGTCGGCGACGGCGACGACGTCGACAGCGGCGTCCTCTCGATCTCCGGATAGCCTACGCAGACTTTACACTTCAACCGCCTGGCCGTGTCGCGGGCCCACTGGGCCGTTCGGCCCTTCCCCGCGGGTTCGAGATAGGGTTTGATGGATTCCAACGATGGGAAATTGTAGCCTATTCGCACTCGTCAGTCACTCTGCAAAATAGCCCACAGTTCCCAAACAAAAAAAAAAAAAAAAAAAAAAAAAAAAAGGTGACATGGAAAAACCAACCCGTCAACGCCAACTCCGGCAACACCAAAATATCCACCCTCAACCTCTCGACGCCGGCCCCGAACTCCTCGCCCGCGATGAAAACCACCTTGCCCCTGCGCAACAGCTCGTCGGCGCGCTTGATGTTCCCTGCCACGTCGCCCAGCTTCGGGGCGAACTGCAGCGTGGCGATCCTCATGTCCCTCTTGCGCAGCGAGGATCTCGCTGGGGCGGATACCGGGCGCTGAAATCGGATACAGGGGATATGATGTTTCGATGAATCAGGACGGTGGATCCGGGTTGAAACAATTGATCTATGAGATATACAAGATAGAGAAATACCATTCACGGAGCGGCAAAGTAAGGTCCGAAGTATAAGAGGTGCGGTTGGAAGGCGCCGTGGCGCAGGGGTCAGGAGTGGGATTTGGTGAGCCGTGGTGGGGGGTTGATGTACTTGATCTTGTTTTCAGATTCTTGTTTTATGTACTTTGATAATGAAATAGGGAAAACTGGAGTAATGTTGAATGATTTCTGGCGTTGTTGATTTCGGATGTGCTCCATCGAGGATGGATGTCTCGTTACTCTCGTATCAGGTCATGATTGGCTGATGAAGTACTGGATTCACGTGATGGAGTCTTATCTAATGGAGCTGTAATAAACATTTACTCAGGTACTATGATTCACACCATCCATCGAAGAGGAACAATTGTATATAGAGTATGACGAGATTGAAATCATTGTTACATCGAACTATTTGCATCCTCGTCACTATGCATGTTCATATTTGATATCAGAAGAGTATTGCGAGTTACAAATCCCACCAGCGCCATGCACACAGACCTGATAAAATCATCGGGGAACACAGGCCATTCACATCATGAAACCGAAACGCCGTCCTTTGGATGCAGATGATGGGGTTCTGAAGGGATATCATATTGAAAATAAGAGAGCTGAAAAAAAATCCAGTGATCTTGTTGAGCTTGAGCTCGATGACAGTTTTTTAAATTGAGGATTTCAGTTGTAAGCACCGAGTGACTTTGTACGTGGAACTATTTCTTATCTTTCGCTCTGCGGTTTTTTTCCGGGGTGAAGTTCAACGGCTTGTACGCCAAGCCTTTCCCTCCAGTGAGCCTGATCCGCTGTTCGGTCCGGGACATGGTGCGACCCAGCCCAAGGGGGGTATCGGGAGCAAGAGCAACGTCATATCCGTGAACGCTCGTTTGGAAAGGCGAGTTGCTCCTGGAGTGTCCCAACGAAGAGGAGAAACTACTGGCGGGACTGAAGGAAGAAGGTAGCGGGTCAGGATAAGCAGGCGAGTTGTCGAAGAGTTTCGGGCCGCTTCTCAAAGACTCTGCTGCTATTCGGGCAGCAGAAAGCAGAATCTCGTCCTCGTCAACTTGAGAGGTATGCGCAGGCTCCTTCGCCGCGGGCTTCGGAGCCGTTAAGGCCTTGATTTCTTCGAGGATTGGCAGCGTTGGCAGGGGTTTGATAGATGACATTGCCATTGAGTATTTGCGTGGCAGCGGCTTTTCGGGTTTCGAAATCTTAGCTGCCTTCGCTCCAGTATCAGGGGACTCCTTCTCTTGTTGCGCATCAAGCGCCCTTTTACGGGTGGCCAAGGCCTCCTGCCGACGTCTCTCAGCCGTTCGGTTCAGCCTTTCCGGCGAAGCTTGGCTACGTCTCTCTGCTTCGGGATCTAATAAACACGCATTAGCAAGGATACTGGGCAAACGACATTAAACAGTCGCAAGAGGGAGATAGATCATACCTATGGGCGCCTTTTCACTTGCTGCCGGATCTTCAGTAACTGGAGGCTTGTTGGGCTTCTGAGCAACAACCGGTTCTGCCGTTGCCGAGGCATTGAGATTTGTTGCATTAGCCTTTGGGGCAGATGGTTCCAACATCTCCCGTCGATGCACATTATCGGGAATGACTGAAACTGCATCTTCAGTCGCGGGAGGAAGATTGACCGCTGGCATTGGGGCTTCTGGAGTTACGGCAGCAACCTGGTCCTCCAGAGTGTTCTCCGTTACTGCTGTAGAACCGGTGGCGGCCTTTGGTTGGAAAAGAGCAGGTGTTGAGGATACATTCGTCGGGCCAGCAGAGGGAAACAGTGAGGGCGAGCCTTTGATTCATTAGCATCATCTCTATAAACTAGGCGCGGAGCACATATGGCAATGAGTTTTGTACCGTTTGGTCTTGAGGCGAAGGATGGATTCGTCGCAAAAAGTGAAGGCTTTTCAACGGATCCGTCCTTGGCAAAATTTGAAGGCTCTTTGGGAGCTCCTTGCGGAGCTTTCTCCTTTGATACCGAGTCCTGTTTTTGGAAAGAGAAAATAGGATTAGGAGGAGCACTAAAGGAACTCGATAGCTTCGCAGAATCGAAAATGCTACTGGCCTGTTTGCCGGAAGTTGTAGCGGGAGGTTGGTCGGGTTTAGGGTCAGATGCTGTTGGTATGATACTAAATGGCGAAGCAGACGCTGACGACGTAGCCTGAGAGGTGCTTGTAAAAGTGAATTTAGGGGCAGTCTCAGAAAAAGTGGCGGTAGCATTGTTTTTCTGGCTTGTCGACGAAAACAGAGATGGTCCTGAGGAGAATATCGAAGAAGGTTGCGGAGCGCTTGTCGCCGTTGAGAATATGCTGGCAGGCTGATTTGTTTTTGAGGGCTTCGAAGAAGGGACAAGCGATGAGAAAGGGTTTGACGGTTGTTGAGCATTTGACACCGTTGAAAATATGCTGGAATTCTGACTCGTTTCCGGCTTCGACGTAAAAGTGGAGGAGAACGCTTGGAATGGATTTGGAGTAGGTGTTGAAGAAGTTAAAGCAGGGCCAGCTGCATTCGGCGCAAAGAGAGATGAAAATGTTTTGGTCGGTTCGGCTCGCTCAGTGAAGCTGGGCTGCTGGAAGGCGTTGGTCTGCACAGCCGAACCTCCATCGACGGAGGGTTCCTGCGAAGTTCCTTCGAATGGATTGGGAAAACTAGAGGCAAATGTCGGGGAGTCGATGGAAGTACCAGCTCCGAAGGCGTTCCCGTTGACTTGCGTCGCGGGTGGCTGAATTTCATTATCGTCGTCGCTTACGAAAAGCGCGTCGTCGTCGGCGAATTTCGATTTCGCAGGGGCCACAAATGACTCCGTTCGTTTCGACAAGAAATCGCTGTCGACCATATTCAGACTCGCTGCTTCTTTGATGCTCAATCCGAGTACAATAGCTTGCAGCGTTCTCCCTGCACGTTTCGACTCGACATATGTCTCCGAAAATGCATGCTCCGAGGATGGTTGAAAGGCTGTTAAACGTATTAGTAAAAGTAATGCGGCGATAGACAAGTGTGGACGAATCGTCTTTCCCTATTTGTCTCTCGCAGGAAAACCAGAATTCAAGCAGAGACGACGGAAATAATCGACGATTAAGCACCCGTTTCGAGTGTTGTAGGTTTAGTGTCGCTCACGTACCAACAGAATCAACAGGACGACTGCCCCAGTTCAGATACAAGTCGCCATTAGCGTTTTCGGAAAGTTCCAAATCCTGCTCCTCGAGGAACTTGATGGTCTGATCATCGTCGTCGAAGTATAGAACTGCTGTCAACTCCTCAATCGTCCATTCTTCGTTCTTGTGTTGCTGGGACTGCGGGGAGCGACAGTATCCCTTCCATATCGATCGGATAGCGGTCTGTCGCATGTGGTTAAAATAGATTTCAGCGACGCAAGCCATCAAGTATGATACGCTCGGAGAGTCGATCAGGCTGAAAAAGCGAGTGTAAAAGCCCTGTGCGATGGCGTTCGGTCGTTTAGCATCCAGCGTGCCTTGATATTCCCATGTATTGCCGGCAGCCGCAAATAGTTCCAATGCTACTTGCACTCGAGGTGATTTGCGTAGCTCCGCCGGCCACTTCTGCACACGGGCTTCCAAGTCGGGGCGCTGATCGAGGATGGAGAAGATGATGTAATAGGCCCGGAATTCATCCTCGTTCGGAAAGGCAATGCGACCACGGTTGTCATCGTAGTAATACATGAGCGATAGCATGGTGTTATTAAGTTGCTCCCGCTCCTGGTGACGATCGAAAGGTTCTTCATTGTCCGGGCTGGATAGTAAGTGTAGGGAGACTATGTGAAAGCGAGCGATCCTCTCGAGGCACGTTACTGCCATCCGGACATGGTCTTCCTGGGTGAGTTGCTGGACCGAGAAGTCATTTCGGATAGATCTGGTGCGATCCCAGACAAACTTGTGGATAATCCCAAGAGGTTCACCTCCACCGATGACGTGTCGTATGAGGTAGTTCGTGGTTTGAAGGAGCGTACTGGGTGTTCGGATATCCGACGGGAGCTGTTCATCGTAACCGGCTGCAGATCGTCTGAATCGCTTCAACATTTTCAATTCCATGACTTGAGATTGGTTCGTCAAAGGATCGAAAACCTGGGCGAATACTATAAGCTCATGGCACATCGCACATCAATTCTCCAGGACTCGGTAATTTACCTTCTCGCTCTTGTCGACCATCTTCTGAACGATACGCTCCACTCTCTCGAATTCCGGGCACATGCTGGTGCAGGTACCCACGGGGGTAATGGCTTGGTTCAAAGAGGTTGGCTGATTAGGATCCGCCATCTGCCCTGCTTTGATTGCTCTCTCCCGTTGCTTCGCTCTATCAAGCTTGAGCTGTAGCATCGGTTAGCCAACCATCCGGTCCAGACTTCTCGCTGAGATAGCTGGCGATCAAACCACCCACCTGCTCATAGCGATCGTTGTAATTGTTCGAAAGAGGAGCATCCTCCATCTGCAGAGATGCTTCAGCTCCCCCGTTTGTAGACTGAACCGAAGATCGTCGTCGACGTGGATCCCGGCTTGAATCGATCTGTGTTCCGAATGAACCAGCGCCTTTGGCCCCGCTGGCGAAGGGCGACTTCGTCTGTGCAGTCTGCTCGCCGAAAAGGGTAGTGAAAGGTTTCTTATTCTGCTTCAACTGGGCGAACGGGGAGTCGGCAGCTGGTGCTGCTGCGGTGCCCTCATTGCTCTTGCGCGCAGTTGAGCCAACCGAGCTAGCCCCTCTACCCCGACCCCTTGTCGACAGAGCTCCGCGCCCTCGTCCTCGACCACGCACGTTCGGATCGCGAGGGGCATTCGGGTTTTTGGGTTGATACGGTGTCGGCCGTCCGGTCGATCCACGTCCACGTCCTGCCGAACCTGTCGCTGCATCCTTCTGACCAGCAGACAGGGCGGCGAACGGATTTGGCGGACCGGCCATCCTGCCGCGACCAGCTCCTTCCACCTCAGTAGACCAGAATGATGACTCTCCTTCCGGTTATTCTACTCCTTTCGTATGCGATGCTGTTCACAATGTTGACAACGAAGGACTAGGTGTCTCGAAGAAAACGTTCGTTGACGTAGGGAATGTCCTAATTACGCTATCCGCCAGGTTGCGATCGCGGGAGCGATAACCAAGAGTCAGCCTAAGCCACATAGCCAGTAAATAAAAAAAACAAAGCGACCTTATCTCAAAAGGTGGCTGCAACCAGACGTAAAGAGAGGAAAGTCACTTGAAGACGTGAGAATGAATATCCGGGCTACGAGCCGGAGCCGACAGATCGCCAGGTACCTTTTCAAGGCGTGGGAGACGAACAGGTGAGATTATTCGGTTCGAAAAGCGAGGCGGCAGGTGACGCGACGCAGCTACCTTTAAGGTGTCACAGACAAACGTCGAGCTTTCGAAGACTTGAACCGATCGCAATCGGGTGAAGGGTGGATTTCTGCTTGATCATACACGGCCGCGGAACTCACGAGGAGCCTTTCGAGATTTAGGGAGTTGGAGGTCCAAGGCAGTATTCACTGTCAGTTCATCGCGCTTTGTCGGCCCGAATTCTTTGATTCTTTCACAAGTACGGTCCGCTTGTTGACTTGGAGAGTGTCTTTGTCTCGGTCAATGGTGAATGAATGACCTGCGAGAGCTCCCCGTCAGGCGCCGCGGGACGGCGTCACGGCACGGACCAAGAGAGAGCACAGCGCTTCTTACGTAGACGCGCGGCTAAGTGTGGCTGGCAAGTTGACACCTCAGGCAAGACCGAGTAGAACATGTAATACATTACGTGTGCTACGATGAGAATAGATGGGTTTTCCTTGAAGCGGAATGAGATTTGCAACAAGAACGCGAAAAGGTAGGAAGAGAGGAAATGTGCTCGCTAAATACAACAGCCACTTAAGCGACTCGCAAGATAGCCTCCTGCTTTTAGATCACTGACGTCCGCCCCCAAATAACCTTCTAGTTTGCCCAAGTATCCATCGTCTTGTCTCCCTTCTCAATTTTCACTGTCACGGAGCTCTTGAAGATGAGATTTTCCAACATCATGTTTGACCAGTTCTTGAGCTGACGTGCTGTGAGCCGAATCAGTTGGAATTCCATACGCCCTGGCTCTTATCCTATTGCACATCGAATGTGTATGTCGCAGAACGAATCTCCGCCAACGCAAACCCGACTTGATAATTAAACCCATAGTCCCATGGACTGCACAACAAGCTGTCGGGAAAAAAAAAGACTGAAATGGAAAAGCAAACGAGAATAGAATTGAAGGAAAATAAAGTAGCGCACCTTCGAATTTGAAACGTGGAAGACCAAACGGAAACAGAAATAGCAATAAACAAGCAAGAGAAAAGGCAAATCAAGTGCAACGGATATATATACTCAGAAACGGAAAGAAAAAATCGAAAACAAGCCAAGCCCAACAACGTCATCCCCGGCAAGAAGCGGAGTCGGCGTTCAGAAAAGTATCGTGGTGGTCATTCCCTGGAGTTATCCCCACTGTCGATCCCGAGGCTGCAGTTCGTCGAGGTGAAGAACAGGCCTCCGGAGTTCCAAAAGTATGTTCGAACAATGTACCAGAATGGCAAAGAAAGAAGAAAAAGAAGCATTTGAGAGCAGAAAAGGCATGCTAGGAGTACCTGAGATCCATCGTGGCTACTTCCAATTCATAACATCGCGTGCGACTGTAGGGTCTGCAAGTGAACCATTGGACGTTCATTCGTAAGAGTTGCTGATGTCGTCTCCATTGACAACCGCAACAAGGCAAGCTAAGATTCATATGCTCCGAAGAGAGTCGTATCAAAAATGCGATCAAGTTACTCGCTGTGTTGAGGTGGTGGCACAATATTTGGATGGCCCAGAGAGCCGGTCCGGAACGGAGGAGTCCTCATGTCCGTCATGTGTAGCTGGTCATGCGCCCTTGGTCGGGTCAAATCCGGAAGACCATGCGAACTATGGGCATGATGGGTGATTTCCGGTGGGAGAGTGGTCGAGGTTACTGGAATATGAAATGGCATCGCTTGTTGGGAGATGCTTTGGGTTGTGGCAGTCCCGAAGTCAATTGAGCCGAAAATGTTCTGCCGAAAAGAGGGAGCAGCCCAAGTATCAACAGAGTTGGTTGGGGGCTGCACTGGGAGCATTGCCTGCGGAGGGGCAACTTGATCCTCAGGCGCCGAAGTAGAGAAGTGTGCAGGGGTCAAGTACCGGAATGTCGGTTGCTGCTCAGTTGGGCTGAGGACCAAGGGGCTTGCAGGCGTGCGAAGCATACTGTGCGAAGAGAAATCTTCGGAGTATTCAGAGGATGATGGGTAGAAGGTCTGTTCTTGCCTAGCAGGCTCCTCAAAGCTGAGATGCTCCGATACTTGGAAAAGCTGGTGCTTGGTGTCTCCCATGGGAGTTGTGCTGGTCTCCGCCATGACCGTGGAATCCTCGTCTACCGATGAAGCCGGGGTCATGATTTCATCTTCATCATCCTCCTCCTCATCCTCCTCCTCATCCTCTGGCTCATCAGAGTCTTTGTCAAGCTTCGTGCCAGCGTTCCGGTTGGCCACGTAGACCTTCGAATCAGGATCTAGTGCTTGTCAGCATCACGTCGACCCATGTACAAGCCACATGTGGAGAGCAGCTTTTGCAGGTACTATCTGTACTTACCGATTTCACCTCGCTCATAACGTTCTTCCATTTTCCTCACATAGAAAATCTCCTCCAAAACCTCTAACTTGCCTGTGCCCCTGAATTGCCGCTTGGTGTCGCGCGCAATCTCGAGCAATTTGTCGGCAGTGATGCCAAACTTTCCAAGTTTCCGTATGATGTGAAGCAGAAGCCGCAGTCGCTCTGCCATTAATGAGCTTCGTGTAAACACGGGAGGATAGCTTCATGCCCACAACTTACGTTCTTTCTTCAGATGATCCGGCTCCTTGTGTATAACTCCAGCCGGCCACCACGCAGGCTTTGTCTTCTCTGGGTCACCCTTCGAGCCGGGTGGGGCTCCTGGTGGTGGGCGTCCTCCATTGTAAGGGTGTTTCACCTGCTTGCGAGGTTCAATGAACTTGATGAAAGCCTTGGCCACCTGACGACAGTTGAGTTGCTGGAATGCTACAAGTGCATTTGTATAATAAGCCACGACTTTTTCTGTGTCTCCGATCTGCAGCTCGACCTTGTTGGCTGTAGAGGATTGAGGGAAGATTTCGGCAAAAATGGATACTGAGTCGGCGAAGCGTACGTCCATTGCTGGATCCTGGGTGGATGACCTGCGGCGCTTCACCTGACCAGCCGGTGAGCAGCTATGGGATTCGTCTACGGGTTGACGCATTCTTGGGTCATAACCATATCCGAAGCCCATGCCTCCGGCACCTGAGGGTCCTGTCGAGGGTAAGGGTCAGCTAAGATGCCTGCATTGCGGTTATATTTCCACATACTAGTACCGTTTGGGCTGCGATATCCAGGTCTTGGACCTAGAGCATCTAGAAACCTTTGTTGTACGTCGTGAGTGAAGACAGTCTCATTCCGCCTCGTGATGGACAGAGACTCCTGCACATGGAGCTGTCCCATGCCGTCCAGATATATCAAGGCATAATGCGCAAAAGGAAGATGGATGGTTGGTTGGCTGGGAATGGGCATTGGCTTCATAATCTTTGATCAGCTCCAGAAGAATGGGAAACTCAACATCACATGCGATACTTACAGGAGCGGTGCCCCAGCCACGGGCGTCATCCTGAGGAGAGGATGGTGAGGCCCTTTTCATGGAGCCTCTTGGTTTAACCGACGGGACGACCATTGTAATTTTGCCGAACGATAGGTTTCAAAAAAAGAAGTTTCCTTCCTCAGAAGAGGACGTATGTCTGCTAAACAGAGCGTAGACGAGTCAGTGACGGTGAAAGGCCGTGCATTGATTTTGGGTGGAAAATGTGGTTGGAGGCAGGAAAGCAAGAGAGGGTTATATCCTCAGGGTGTCGAGTAGATTGGAATATATCAGGATTTGTGATGACAACGCTGTCCGGGCGTCGTCAGGCATAGCCAGAAGACAACCCGAGGAGAGCAGATATCCAAACAGAATCAAGAGGGATGGGGTGGCAAGCGACATTGCGTGGGGCAGACACTCACAAATTACAGCGAGCGTTGGAGACAGGTAGCACTGCTGAAGCGGGCAATGACAGATAAACGCAAGTTCCACATAGGAAACAAGAGGAGCCGACGTTCGAGGAGTGTGCAGGAAAGCTGCTGGCAACCGAACTGACACGCAGATAACCTCGATGGAGCGGCAGCAGCAGTGGGATAGACGAACGAAGGTGCTTTCCAAGATGCAGCAAAGTAAACGATGACGGTGACACAAACGGGGGGTAAGAGAACGAGAGATACGGACACCGGCGAATGGATCAAAGAGAAGGCAAGTATGAACAGCGTGGATAGACGGGAGTGTCAGGTATTTCAGTTTGCAGATGAAGGATCTTGACGGACAGACACTCCATTCAGGTTCTTATGGCCTGGTTTAGTATCTGAGTATCTGATGCCTGTCGTTTAGTCCATCCCACCAGCATGGATCCCTTCAGCGCATCAATGGCCAAAACGCGAAGACAAGCTGCTAAATTGCGACTAATGCTGCAACTACAGCTTTCGCAAGCTTCCAAGCGAGCCATGCAGTAGCCTTCGGACGCCATGACCTCGCATACGTCCCGATCCCGTATCTTGCCTTCAGCTATTTGTAGATCTCTCTGTAACGTTAAGTTAAGTGTGCGTACTCCGTAATAGCAAGGCTTTATTCGGGGAGTCAAAAGCACGGTGACGGTGGCGCCTCGAATTATTTGATCTCCACACGAACGGACCGCACTAAAAAGCCACTTGCGCCTGGGGGAACATCATTCCGGGACGCTTGTCAGGCCCGATGCCAGATGGCCCCTGGGAGTTTTTCTCAAAGTATTTGCAATTGATGATTGGAAGGTTGACGCAAGCATGGACCGGTTCGTCCCCAAACGTCGCTCTCCGTCCGTTTCCCAAGGCCCAGAACTGTCTTTCCCTTTGACCACCAGATCGAGCGATGACGGGAGGGGTCAACCCTTTGTGTCTGGAAGAAAAAAAAGAAAAGTAATTAAAATGACAAGAAAATAATTTGCAAAGACAATGAAGATGGCTCACTATTGGTGGGGCTTGTCGGTTCCTGAGAATCCTTTCTTTCTAAACCATACATAAGTCCAGTACACAGAAGCAGTCATAGTACTTTCTTGCAGACACTGAGAAGCAACACGCACAGGCCGCATTGTACCACTATTTCCACTCACGCTTGGGCCAGGACATCGTCCTCTTCCGTCCGTGGTTCCCTAAATTTCTCCATAGTCCATACTGTCCTGCAGAGCATCTTCCGAAGAATCGACTGTTGCCGACCGGTCTGGCCGAGTCACTGCGATCGGGGGAGGCCCTATGGAGTCTGTACAGTTCCGCCAAGCACACCATCAACCGATCAACGCTCCGCAGTAAAAAATTAAAAATTAAAAGTCAAGATAAATAAAATAACTCGACAACGCCTAGCACTCTTGGTCTTTCGTACTTCAAGGATCACCCCAGTAATTTGCGAACAGACGGATGGAGGCAGTGAAATTGCGATGGACCCAGAGAGAGGAGCAGCAGTCCAGACGCTACTCGGCTTCGATCGCGGATCTGGAAGAATGTGCCCCGGGACTAGTTGCTAATGCGACCGCGAATAGGAAGCTGAGAACACCCAGGTCGATCTCAAGTCGAGGCTTGAGCAAACCCAAGGTGCTGGGATTGCTGGATACTTACGTTGCGCAACCCCTGTCAGCCCGCTGTCAGACAGGCACTTGCAAATCTGCCATTCTCCATCCCCGGCAGAAGCAAATAACAGACAAAAATAAAATACCGAGGGAAAAAAAAATAATAATAAAAAAATAAAAAATAAAAAAAGAGGGGAAACGTCATCCTTCCGTTTCCTGGTTCTTCAGGGATGACAGCTGACCAAAGCAGTTAGTTTCCTCTCGGAAACGCCATCCCACTTTCCCGATTTAGAGGGCCGTGTAAACAGACCAAGGACAAACTAGGTAAACAACAATCTTAGCATGTCTTTCTTGATGCCTACTTTGGAGAGTCTCCAGACAAAGGGGGAGAAAAAGCTGTCAGGTTGTCACTGGGTAGATTGTTCAACTGAACAAGGTATGCAGGGATCCAGCGTTCCGGCAGCTGGGGTAGGACAAAGAAAACTCCAGTTTGTCTCGAGTCATGGTGATCAGGGCGAATCTTTGGTGACTGACAGGCGCCTTTTTCGATCGAACTTTGTTGCTTCCGATACTCTGCTCCATTCCGTCACAGATGTGAGGCCCGACTAAGGTTGGGTTCCAGTGGGTAGCTACTCCTCTTGCGAAACCGAGTGCACAAAGATGCGCCTCCGATTAAAAGGGGCCCAATCCATAGCCAATCTTGCTTGAGATCTTTGGATCAGGGCCATTCCAACCACTGCGGCAGTGCGGCCACAAGGCCCTCGCATAATCGACCCCATCCATCGACGCCGAGTCCTCACGAAAGGGGCAATCAAGCTTTGCATCGTCAGATGCGTCCGTTATCCGCCACAGCTGTTTGCAGTTTGGCCAAACTGAAACCTAGACTGTCAAAGAAAGCTTTGGAATACTTATTTGTCATTTCCCTTGGCTTAAAGAAGGGACTAGACATAAACGGAAAAAAATTCCCATAGAGGGTTGATATCTTTCTGATTGCTTCGGGAGTGCCGACTTGCGTACGATGGCTTTGAATGCTCCGTAAAATAAATCAATATCTGACGGTTTCGAAAAGACAAACAGACGAGATGCAAAGCACTGGAGTGCTCGAAGAGTACCGTAGCTGTCGTGGACAAAGAAACTGCAAGTGGTGACAAACCAGTGGTTTGATTGGCCATGAAGCTGTACAAGATAAATTGCCTTTAGCAACGTACCTTATGGACTCAATGGTTCTCTTATTGAAGTGCAACGTATTTTAGTTCGAAAGTTTTTTGCCCAAAAGCATGAAGTAATAGATCATTACTTCTTCTTTTTCTTCCTCTATTATTATTTGTTGGTGATCTATTATAGCCATGGTTATGCTGCAATGTGACTGCCGTCATGTCTCAGTCACAGAACTCCCATCCCTGTCCTGTCGGTCGGTTTCGTTTGACAACTCTGAACTCCGACCTTCCATCAACTGTCAATACAGGCGGTCTAGACTTGCGTTCTTATCACACCTTTACAGGCTGCAAGTAGCAGCTTCGAAACGTGGCACAGCCTCGAGGGAAACCTGGAATTGGAAATGTAAAGAATGGGAGTGCCAGACTCTCACCGCCACGGCATTGGGATGATCACCCCCAACAGTAGCTATCATCGGAATCCTTCACAGTTGGCAAGTTGGGTCGAGATGACATCTAGCACGAGGCACTTGGTCGTCGTTGATTTAGACCCCCAGGAGATTTAGGGTACAGTCACACAGCCGCGTTTACCGCTAGCGAATCGAGACAAAATCGTCCTGATCATCAGGAAGCCCAAACAGACATCCCACCAAGGATACAAGGGGTCTGATATGACAGGGTATCAAAGTTGTATGGGAAGTTGGGAAGGCAGGTTAGAGCACCAACAGCGCATGGCTGGAATTTGGCCTTCGCAGTCTTATTCCTAAAAGAGGCACGCCACATGTCAGCTGGAGCCCTGAGGCTCCTACGGCAGGGGCACTCGAGACTATTAGTTGTATGGCTTTATCAGATTGACCAGAATGGGAAGGCACGCGGACAACCCCGCGGGCCCGCAGACCTTTCGCAAGAACCCAACGGAGAAAGCGCGGAAAGTGAAAACCACCTGACACGATAACGAGCTACCTTCGGTTAGGTAACTTGGGTAGCTCGCTACACCTCTTGAACCGCTCCACTCTACTGACTCGGTTAGGTACACGTTTAGGCACATAGCTTGCAGTGTATCCGTTTCCTGGCTCCCTCGTCACGAGTTCAAACGAAGCCAAGAAATTTGGAGTCTAGCTCGTTCTGGAGTGGTAGATCACTCTGCCCGCATAGAAGAGATTAGAAGGTGAATTCATCGACTCCGTAGGTTTGAGACTGTGCGTCAAGCACACACGTCATCCTTCTGATCCTTTCGATGTGACTAACTCATGCATCCTGAATTGTCATGCAGGAAGATCGAGTCCATCCCCAAAGCATTGCGTCATCTATATCTGTCTGTGTGTCGCCGAGGAAATAGACGAACTTTATGGAGCGGCCCTTCTCCCGAGATATGCTGGTTTTTCCAAATCAGGGAATCGACCAAAAGTCGAGAAGAACGAAAGGGGGGCCTAGGGTCAAATCGTCAGGTTGAAACCCCCACCAAGAGATGAGCACCAGTACATGTACTTTTGACTGTCCTGGCCGCGAGTGTGGCGTCATGAGGCTGGCCCCGATCTTCACCACCTGGGAAGGCCAACTGAAGTTCCCAGAATTGATTGCCTGTCAGTCTGCATGCCATTATTGAGCCAAGACGACTAACGAGACGCCAGTGCCCACAAGGTGGGGACTCCGCCCCGGGGAGAGCAGTCCGAACGTCTTGACGCTCCCCACCAAAAAGCAAATCCTCCGTAGTAAGTTACGGAGTCATGGCCTTTGCTTTTTCAGTGGTGGCCTTGAATTGGCAAGTGCCTTCACTAATGCGGAGTATCTCCCGATCGATCTGGCAGGCATTGCTTCGTCGTACGGTACTTTTGCAGAGGACCTTTCATTGCTTTCAGCGATTCTCCTTTTTCCATTCTCGGTTGGCTCCTTTCCCTCCCCTGCAAAAACCGTTCTCCGGAGAAGAACTCCGGGGTGGGTACACGAACCAGGTACCAGGTAGACGGGATGGGCATGACTCAGCGTCGCAAGCACTAACTTAGCGACAGAGTCTCACGTCGTGGAGCATGGAATCGGGACGAAGGGTCTGCCGGTTGTTCACTGGCTTCAAGGTTTCCAAGTTTTCAACTATTGCATAATAGAAATGTATTGTACGGGAGTATCGGAGCCATCGGTGATGTTATGCGTTCATGCGCGGAGGATGGCAGACTGACATTTACTATTTCCGTATGTATGGAGTATTCCCAAGGTGGAGTCCTCGCTGATTACCATCCACGAGACCGAGCATGTTCCTGTGACTGGCATAATTACATAGTAGTGAACAGCGTCGTTATTCTAAAGCATAATAATGTCCTCTCACCGCTTGTACCGGTCACTTGTCCAGATCCTTCGATCAGGAAGTTCTACAGCATTTATTTTAGCACTTACAACACATGCATACATGACACAGTAGCGCGGCGATTATCTCCCGCTCCATAATCATCGTGTGCGGATATATTCGCCCATTGGCAGGATCCAATGGAACCCTTTTCCTGACCGCTCTGCGTGCAATCTACATTGCCATGTGAGAGAGTTCTCCGCGTAGAATAATCCAAGATTCAACAGGGAGATACCTTGACAATACATACAGTAGTAAGATCCTCCATCGTCGTGGCATCACCAGGCAGACTCTTTCTTCTGTACACATTTCAAACCTAAGATCTACCGTAAACGCAAATGCAACCTGAGTAAAAGTATTTGTCAATGAAAAAGGCCATGCTCAATTCGAAGTCTCATAACCCCGCCCGATCATATCACCGATGAATTTCTGCTCACAGTAGTTTACTAGTATATGCTTTTCGTTGCTTCCGATAGGCGGGTCGAACTGGTTATCCACCGCGCGGACCGAGGGAGTGGGTTACTATCTCCGGAGTCTGTACGGGGCCATATTACTGCATGTATGTAAGTACTAGATCCATTGCTATGTACTCGAGTCCAGGGCTCCCGTAGCGCAACTTCCGAAATGGGTTGCGATTCAATTTAGGTAGGTAGGTAACTAGGTAGGTAACTCCATACGGAGTTTTGAATGTTTCTTCTGTCTATTGCACGTGGTAGAGAACTCCAGTTGACCATTTTATTTGATAACTAATGAACCGCAAAAGTACAAAATATACCAACGGTTTGCAATACTTGTTCAATTATATATATTAATGTATTACTCCGCTACGCATGGGGTAGAAAGTGGAGGTCCGTCACTAACTTTGCGCTGGGCAAGCGCTCGATTCTTGAAAGAGATCGACTCGAGTCAATTGCGGTGTATCCGTAACTTCCTAGCCATGCACAAATTGAATTTCGATTCTCAGGATCGTTATACATATACAACTAATCACTGATCAGACCAGGGATCCGGGGTTCAAACTTGATGCGGCGCCAACGGACGCCGTCCCGTTGAACCTTGCTATTTTCCATAGTACTCCGTACAGTTACTAGTACTACAGTACTTGCGAACGGTGATCGGACCAACGCCGACTCGCCGAGGTCCCCGAGGTTCGGACTTGTATGACGTATTATTGTCGAAATATAAGAAAGAGAAAAGAAAAAAAGTCCATTGGAAGTTTGAACTAACTCCCTAAATCAAGGGGAAAAAAAGGGGGCCCGGGAACAGCCAGCCGGACATTCACAGGCCCACCCGGAACCTTTTTCTCCCGCAGGAAATTGAAAAAGTGTCGGTCGAATTCGATCGATGCCAATAGCTTCTCGCTTCTTGGCTGCGTCGACCATGCGCGACGACGGGCACATGTCGTTGCTGCAGATGGATTTCTGACATGGCGGAGTTAGGGGCGTCTGATCGAGGAAGAGGAGAATGATGGAGTGGTCCGGGTGTGGGTAGAGCTCTCAGCTAGGGCTCGGAACGGATTTCCTATCTCCGTAGTCATGATGATTGTAATTCGATTCGGTGTACGGAGTACCACACCGAGTATATGGTGTGTAATATGTAATTACAATCTAATTGTTATTAAGACAGCACGAATGAAATTACACAGACCATGGACTGATCTGAGTGCAGTACTGTATGAGGAAACATCTAGATTCTACACACTTATGGCCCATGGGAAACAATTACCGTCGTATTGCGACTAGAACGGGAATCTGGTCTGAACTTCTGAAGCCATCCATTCCCATCACCACTTAGGATCCACCTTATTTTCAGTCGGCGTTAAAGTCAATTTCTTCCGAGTCCCCAGATAGGGGAGACTCATTCGTCAGGGATTACCCAGATGGGCGCCGGCATCTCCACCACGGTTGCATTAGAGTACGGGTAGTGCCGCAAGGGCTTAAACCTGAACCATGGTTTCATAGATCCGTCTTCCACTGCATGCTTTTTCCATTGGACGGGAGGAATCTATACCAGCTATTATGATATGTAGCTGAAAATGTTTCTCTAGCCGGAGGATCCAAGTCCTAAGCGGCGGCAGGTACTGGACTTCGTATGTATGCAGAGTCTACTGCAAGTACGGGGTAGTTGGAGAAGCCCACAAAACCATATTGCAAATGCCAAGTCTCCCCTCGATCTCATGGCACACTTGCGGAGGAATTTCCACTGAAACACGTTCGCGTGGATAGACGTTCAATGCCCGCTTACTAAGTTTCTCGGGCCAATCCAGCTCGCTTTCGCTTTCGCTCTATTCCATCGTATACGCGATATTCCATGATAGGGTGAGCTAATTCTGCAGCCAGCCATGCACATTGCACGATTCGCCGCTTCAGCTCATAGCCACCATCAAGTTATCGACGTTTCAGATTCTAAGCCGGCGATGTCTCGAAGCTCAATCTACTGGAACTACTGGATTAGCCATGCCCAATGAAACGAACAGTCACAACCGATTTATCATCCTGCTCTGCAGAAAGTCCACATGGCTCGTGAAAATTGTGTCTCTCCCTTGAACCTTCCCTTTTCGCACCCCGTTAGTCAATCCTACGGGGCGGCCCGTCGTCTCGGCGGTGCCACGCCTGGATGGCCACAATTAGAATTCTTCAGTCTATGTTGGAATCTGGGAAAAAAAAAGTCCGCCAGTTGCAGAAGTGGCGATGCCGCCGAGACTGCACTATTTATGTGCCTGTCCGAGAACAGTTGGCAGTTCCTTAACCAGTTACCACTCCGTACAGGCGTAGCATGAACCATGGAAGTGGCAACATCGTTGAGTGAAAGTTACGAGGTTGGAAGCCGATTGAGGTGGCGAAAAGTTCTGTTTCGTTGAATCTGGCTCTGTCTAGACACCAGCTACACTGTACCTCTCTAGGTCGTGGAAGTCATTTTACCGGCAACGAATCAATGGCCTGATGATCACCGAGCGGAGGAACTTCCCCTAGGCGGATAAGCCGAATGTCCAAGATTTCGCGCCAGTGCGGTTCGGCATTTTCGCACAGTTCCACTTACTCTCCGACCAGGTGCTTGCTTGCAGCAGTCGAGGAGAATAATGGCGCATACAACACGTATATTCAATGCGCAAGGCTTTTGGCAGTGATGATCTTCACGCGGGTACGGAGTACTCCGTGGTTCATGGGGAAACGGAAGATGAAAGTAAACGGAGGCCCACTGGAAGCCGGAAGTCGACGACTCGACGGTAGATCTTCTTCAGGGTTTTGACCGTCCGGCAGTAGTAGGGCTGAACTGACACTGCGAGTGGGTGGAAGCGAAAAGGAAAGCAAAGGCTAGATTTGCGGCGCCCACATATGCCATCGCCAGTCATACGAAGGTCGGAATATGGATCCTGGTGGATTGTGAAGTTGTCCGAGCAACAACTTAGCCACCACAATGTCAATCCAATGATGGATGGCATCGACAGGCGGAAAAGATTACCCAAAATCGCATCCTGGCATCCTGCAAGCCTGATGGCACTATATTAGCCTCTACCATGAGCAAAGATAGACCCACGAGAAAGGCCATCGCTCTCTTAGTTCCTCAGAATGACCCGCGGGCGAATGCCAGCCACAATTGCGGACCGCAACTCGAGGCCGAGCTGAATGCAAGGACTAACAGATAGCCGATTGTTCATCAATCCCCGCTCATAGTCAAATCCCGAGAAAACGTGTTTTTTAAACTTTTAGTATCGTGGCTAATGCAAAAAAGCTCGGCGGAACGGAAATCGAAGGATCGTCTTCGAAGATGTCTTCAGAATAGTACCACAGTACTACTCTGAGGCGGTCTCCCTAAGGTTGAATCTTCAAACGCACCTAAGAAAGTAGCCACGCGAGATAACGAGATTTAGCGCCTCGATTGAGTCGATGAACTAACTCCTGGGCATGACAAATACCTGTTTCGCCTCTTTGTTCCAGCCAATGATCCTTCGTCAGAGAAATAAATATCTTTGACGAAGAAAGAAATGGAAATGGATGGGAAACAAGCCTCGGGTGGTTGTTGTTGCCTCGTTGATCGGATCCGCTGTCAGTGTCAGTCAGTCTGTCACCCACGCAAGGAAGGAACTTCATCGCAGTTCATCCCACTTCCCCGCACAACATCACGGGCAACTCCTCTCTTCTACTCCTGTCAACCCACTACGTGCAGGCAAATCACTATCGCTTCGATTTTTGGTACTTGGTACTGTACGAGCACTACGCAGCTGGGCTCGTTTCCGTCCTCCTGGAATCTGGATCCGATCCGAAGAAGGCTGGCAGGATCCATCCGAAACGGCCTGAGCGTTGCCAAATCGAGCTCCATCATCTCCACAAACTCTGACCAAAAGACAGGGATCAACCGAGTCTACGGAGCAGCTATCATAGATAAAGTTTCGAAGACAGGTTGTCGCTGGTCCCGTCATCCAGGTCAAGGTGACACATGCCTGTTTCATTCGCTACCTTCGCACTGGCGTAGCGAACTTGGACTAACTCATCAAGTATGATCCAGCGATCCCTCTCCATTATCAGGACTCCTCGTCATCGACTCATCGTCGATGCCGAGCCGTTTCCCTATTCTCTCCTTTGCATGAACGGACCGAATCCAGTTAATCGACTAAGGTACAGGGAACCCCGAAAAGTCCACCTCCTGAACGCCGATGCCAGAAACGATTAGTTACAATTCCCTCTTCGAGACACCGACCGCTTTAAGTCGCGGGTCGGCGCAAACCGCTCCACAGATAGCAAACCCTTTGGAGAGGATCCTCCGGTTCTCTGGTCCCATCGCGATGACCAAGCCATCGGGGACAGGGGCTCAGATCTCTGGGAAGAGGAGTCGGCGACGACACAAGCAAGACCCGAATACCAGGATACGAATCTGTGCTGTCCATGCAAGATCTCGAATCCATGCAAATGCAGGCGGATCGAGAGAGTCGCGGCGGCTTCTTTTTCCCTTCTTTCCAACAACTTGTCTAAAAATGCGACCGGACATTGGTGGTGATGACAGCGGACCGATTGCAGAGTGACAGCAGAGTTCTCGCCGTCATCCATTCAAACGCGCCCGATCAGTCCTCGATCCTTCTTCTCTGAACGAAGGAACTCCTGCGACCCGTACACGCGTTGTACCTTGTTGCCATGCGCACTCGCCACGCGGATGTACCTCAGATTCATCCGCAACGCTATCATAGCACCTACCGTAGTCGGACAGTAGTAATTGACGCCGTCGCATGGTCATGCATGGCGAACGATGCAGCATGCGATGGTTTCAAAGATGCAAGGGAGGTGGAGGTGACGCTTTGGATCCTCTCTGGAAGTCGATCCAGGTTCACCTCGGGGGTCCATCTGTGGGGAAGTGATTGGGGGAGATCGTCCATCTTCTCCACAAAATCACACCACTGAAAGGTCGACTTGCCCTATCAATCCAGTCAGTCATGGTCCCCGATGAGCTTAAGTTCTGAAGCCCGGAGGGTTGAACCTTGGACAAACTCCCACAGTACGGAGTAGTTACCAGAGTACATTCATTCTGTGTGCCGACTGTGCCTCGATCGCGTATAGGCACTGCCACGATCTCTGGGCTTAGGAGCCCTCGAATGCAAGATTCGCCGGCGGCACGGAGTTCCTGCGCCTTTTTCTTTGTTAGATGTTGCGTCGTCCCAAGCCCAAAAAGGTCCAAGTTTCTGGAGCCTTCTTGATCGGGTCCTCCTGTGAGATGAAGTTGCATTGCATCGAACGAATAAGCGGAGAAATCCGTCGTCTGCCATGGTTGGCTACTCACTGCATCAAGTGCGTCAACGGTGGCTGGTTCCCAGGCACAAATCATATCAGCCATCTTTCCATTATGCTAGTTCTCGTCCTCAGTCACCACTGCCCGTTTGGGTACTGTACATCATTCTGTGTGCATTCTATGGCTATGTGCAGGAAAATACTATGGACAAATCAAACGCCGTGCATCACCCTTTTTTTCTTCTCACACCATCCCCGTACATACAATTCGATATAATCAAGAGGAAAAAAAAAAAAATTTTTTTTATAACTCCGTTCCAGCATGTTCTGGACCCCGCCCAACGCCTGATCTCGACGTTCATTGGACTTGTGTGATGCAGCAGAACTACCGGGAAGACCCCTCTTCAGATGGGCGCCCACAGACGCGGCGTTCCGGCAATCAGGACCCAAAGCTCCCAGTTCCGCGCTGACAGCCAGGGGAGCGGTGGCTGTTTTGGTGGCTTGCTCAGGCCCAACGCCCCCGTCTTCTCACTAAGTATCGATTGAATTCCAGGCCGGAACGAATTTAACGAAATAGCTGGGTGAGCCCTTTCAAAGAAAGGGATCGGCCCGAGGCACTGGTGCGACCCGGTTCCCCGACCACTCAAGAAGTCCAGCGACGCAGCCAGTCGCACCCCCGCAACGGGTATCATGGCAGAGATGCAGCCCCGTCGCCTTCAAGCAAACCTGCCTCGCGGACCAGCTCGTAGAACTTGCCACCACGCTTGATCAGCTCCGCAGGAGTATCGAACTCTGCGACCCGTCCTTTGTCCAGCACCACGATCCGATCGGAATCGATGATGGTGTTGATGCGGTGCGCAATGGTGATGATGGTTCGATCTTGGAAGACGCTGCTGCGGAGGGTGCGTTGGAGCAGCGCATCGGTTTCCACGTCCACGGCAGCCTAAACCCAACGACAACTGGTTAGCAATGGGACGTGGGCAGCACAGGAACGGGTGGTGACTTACGGTCGCCTCGTCAAGGACAAGGATGTTGCTAGGCGTCAAAAGGGCCCGCGCAAGCGAAACAAGCTGGCGCTGTCCTTGGCTGAGATTGGATCCTGCCGAAATAACAGCCCATGTTAGAATTCCCCATCCCCGCAAACTTCACGGAAGAGTCGAGTTAAAAAAAAAAAAAAAAAAAAATTTGGGGCCATAAAGTACGAAGGGCGCTCTGGCTTACCTCCTTCCGAAATCATGGCGTCGAGCTGGCCGTCCATGCTTGCGACATGATCCTTCAGTCGTGCATGGTCTGCAGAATAATCCGTCAGTGTGATTGCGAGGTCCCTGGAATGCAGATGTGAAACATAACCTACCTAGAACACTCCAAAGTTCCGTGTCGTCATGGACATGGCGAGGGTCGAGGTTGTCTCGTAGAGTACCTTCGAACATGGCTGGATCTTGTGGGATGATTGCAAGACGGCCGCGTAAGTCAAGCAGGCCGATTGTAGACACATTCAGCCCGTCGATGCTATAATCTCGTCAACTAATGCTCCAGGAAATGATGGAAAGCTATGGAGTTTAGGTCTCACCTAATGCTGCCGCTAACCGGCTCGATGATACGGAACAGGGCCAGCGTAAGCGAGCTTTTGCCAGCACCCGTCCGGCCGACGACGCCAATCTTCTCGCGCGGCTTGATATCAAGGTTGATATCCTTGAGGACAAGGTCAAGGCCTTCTCGATATTTCGTGCTGTAGTTCTTGAAGGACACGCCTCCTTGCGCCGGCCAGCCAATGCCCGGGCGGTTTTTGAAGATGACATCCGGCGCCTCGCTGGGAAGGTTTGCATACTCGAGCACTCGTTCAACCGACACAATGTTTGTTTCTACCTCGACGGTCTGACGGACGATCCAATTAAGGGACTGAGTGATCTGAAGAGCGTACGCCATGGCTAGACCGACCATGCCTGCTGACAAACCGCTTCCAGTCGCGACGGAGATGATAGCGAGCACCGCGGACGAGAAAATGATGATGGAACCAATGAACTCGAGGCGCACAGCCAGCCATCTGTTTGCACTGATAGACGGGAAATACGCCCGAAGGTTCGCATCCATGCGCCATTCGTTCTCGAGCGCGAATCTGTTCTCCTGTCTATAGGCACGAATGGTCGAAATACCGCCAAGGGATTCCTGGAAGTGGGCATAGATGGGGCTTCTGGTGACGCTGTCCAAGCGTTTCAACTCGCGAGAAGTTCTCAAGTAGTACTTCTGGTAGCTGAGGTAGATCCAACCCAATGGGATGGCAAGCAAGAGAAAGGCAGGAGTCGAAAGCGCAATGACTAACATGGTGAACAAAGCCCGAGCCGAGTTGGCAAACAACTAGATTCCGGAGTTAGCAAAGATTTCCAGAATCTACAGGTTTGACCTATTGACGAACCATGTTGAAAGTGCGCGCAAGAACCTCGTCAACGCGGTAGATATCACTGAAGAAAGATGTCGTCAGCTCTTCAGCCTGCACCCAGCCGCATTGTTTTCAATGGAGTACGGTGCGTATTCTTCGCGCACAAACGAGAGCAGCGGGTCTTACCTCGAGAATCGATTGAGAATCCGGCCAGATGGCGTAGTCTCGAAGAAACTCATCGGAGAACGAAAAATGGCAAAAGCCATACGTTCATGGAGTTTTCGAGATGCCTGATTGCATAGGTCAGAGAGACGATTCCAATGCAATTTCCATGGCCTGTGCAAGCTATACGCACCTCAATTGAACAGAAGATCCACAGGATGAGATTCTGAACGATAACCAGAAGCGATGATCCAATTCCAAAGGCCAGGTAGATGCCAATGAATTTACCGACCTGAGGGTTCGTGCCGTGCTCGTCGTTGATTTCGGACCACTTCTTCAGCCAGAAGTTACCAGCGACCTGGGCCGTCTGGCTGGCCAAAAGAGCAAACAGATAGAAGCAAACTGCGATGATGTTACTGTTCTTCGCATACTCGCCGTAAACACTCCATTTGACTTTGCCTTGCTGAGCGATTTCTTGGGTCTGCTTGCTCTTGAGAACGTTCTCTTCGTCACCGAGCTTACGTCTAGGGCCTTGCCAGCTTGCAGTGCTTGCACGGCGCAGGGTGACTGTGCTCGTCCTCCTCCGAGCTTCAGCAGCAGGCCTAATCGGGACAAGTGATCCAATGTGCTCCTCGGCCTCGTCCACGTCCGAAATTTCGGACGCGGGATTCTCAATTACAGTAGTAGTCTCTGAGCTTTCAGGGCTAGCAAGGCCACGATCGTCATCGGTACCACTTGCGAAGCCCTCGTCATCAGAATCAGCCATGGACGTGCGGATGAGGTTAGCAACTTCGCCTTTCATTGCCATTAGCTGCTCGTAAGTACCCTTCTCGATGAGAGTCCTGTCTCGCAACAAGCCGATGAAGTCTGCCTCTTTGAGAACGGGAATAGCATTCGTTGCGAGAATTCTTGTCTTGCCGTTCAGAATACCATTGGAACCGAGTACCTTGTTGATGAGATGACGGCCGACATGTTGATCGACTGCAGATAGAACATCGTCGAGGAGGTAAATGTCGGCACGAGCGTAGACGGCTCTGGCAAGGGTCAACCGTGCCTTTTGTCCTCCTGAAAGTGAGATTCCCCTCTCACCAACTTCGGTCAGATCACCATCCGGTAGATTCTTAAAGTCATCCAGCAGAGCACAGGCCGCGACAGTCAGGTCGTAGAAATGAGGGTCCCATCGATGTCCGAAAACAATGTTCTCTCGAACGCTAGCGTTCATGACCCACGGCTGTTGCGCGACATAGGCAATGCGACCACGAACTGTAACCTCGCCATGGGTCTTCCATAGGTCCCCAAGTATGGCCAGAAGTAGAGAGGATTTTCCAGCACCAACCCGACCAACGATACAGCTGAGCTCACCTTTGCGGGCACTGAAATCAATGTTCTCCAAGACATGGCCATCCTGATATCTGTTCCAGGTAAAGGAAGCATCACGGATCCGAACGGACTCGTCTCCGATGTGCTGAACAGGTTCCTCAAAGACGACGGCATCGGTTTGTAGTTCCTCCGCTGTAAAATAGTCGGTCAACCGCTTGACAGCCACGGAAGCCTCGATGATGGAGGTGATGACCATCGGCAAGATTGAAAGTGGGAACGCAAGCAGGTTGAACAGCGTGAGGGCGGGAAAAACAACCTCAGTTGTCAAAGGTCGGTCGCTGGTCAAAACAAAAACAGTGAAGGTCGAGCACGACACGAGGAATGGAGTTGACTGCCAGGTGAAATTTGCGACAGACTGAGTCGCTCCAATCTTGCGCAGAGTGTTGAGCTCCAAGTCATTACGGATATGGCTGAGCTTGTTCATGAAGGCAGTGTTCCAGGCATAGAGTTTGATGCTCTTCATGTTGTTGAGAATTTCCGTCATCAACCGAGTTCTCGAATCTTTGTTCTTCATCTGCACAACCTGAAGTCTCTTCATCATCCGAGCTATCGCACCATTCAGAGGGATCATGAGTATCATGACTCCAACACCCGCGAACATGCTGACTCCAACCAACTGGTAGAGTGACAACATACACAAGGTAATCTGGAATGGAGCGGAAAAGATTTGCATGCCAAACTGGGTCAAATCAGAAAGACGCTGTTGATCGACAGCCATATGATTGACAATATCACCTGTCGTCTTCGAAGCACGACCCTCGTTAGATAATTTTAAGGATTTCGCATAGATCATAGCGGTCAAGGCCGACTTGACGCGCATACCGGTATCGAAAGCTCTTTGGAAGTACTGATGGAGACACATCGTCTGCGAGACCGAAACGAGGAACATGGCAATAGCGATGGCAACTCCCTTGATCACCGGCTGGGGGCTGTCGGTTCGATACGAGTCAATGAAGCTGATGAGAAGACGCAACAGTTGCGGCTGGACGAAAGCGAGGATGTCGCTTCCAGACTTGATAACGGCGCCGCGCAGGTAGGGAGCGCCAAAGGCCTTGAATAATGCCGTCCAGAGAGAAGGCTTCTTCTTTTGCAACTCCTTCTCCCATGATTTTTCCAAGCTCTCCCCTGTGACGCGAGTGGTATCTCTGTTGCGCAGATTCCACAGATCATCCTGAGTCAAGAAATGCTTATAACCATATTTCATCATTGGAGTCATCCAGCTGAAAGTAAGAACAGCGAAAATGTCCGCGTACTCATATGGACATTCATCTTCATCACCCAAAGCATCATAGGCACTCTGCTTCTTCGGAACGAAATACTCCAGCACGAACTCGACGATCGCCAGACCCAAGCTCACATTGAATGTAACGAAGTATGGCAGGCGATCTTGATAGGCCTTCCGTGTAACAAGAGACCGCAACTTTACCGCGTATGCGATGACGAAGAAGACCCAGTAGAACAGTACGACACCATTGGGTTGCCTACTCCGCCAGTGTTCATAGTATTGGACCGTAAAAATAACTCCGAGGGAAGCGAGCGTGAGGATGGAGGTCCAGAAACGGAAATCGGATAGCCAGGTCTTGATGTGAGATTCAACTTGAAGCGCGGCCTGGAGAGCAGTGGCAAGGATCAAAGCAGACAACACGACCTAGACAGACATTAGTTAGAGGCATTCGTGCGCCAAATTTGGTATTGTAGAAGCTTACCAACTTGGCATAGAAATGCCAATTCTTAGACACGGGTTGCGGAGATCTCTTCTTCAGCAGGAACCAAATGGCACCTGCTCCCATCAACAGGCCGAAGGCGGCTACCACGGAGATGCCTAAATCGAGGAAGCATGGTGTCAAGTCGAACCTGAACGGGCTGATTGGTCCCCAGCCTTCGACATCACCACAGAATGGTTGTCGCTGACGCGATTTGAACGGGGATGCTAGTTGCGACGTCTGGAGCGATCCCGGTTGGGAATCCCCCAGTATCGCCTGGAGGTCGCTCCCATCAAGCATTTTCCGGCGGTCGGCCCCTGTCCCTGAAAACCTGATCCTTTCGCCGTGGAAGGGAAAGATAAAAAGGTTGAGAAACTCCAGGATTCCTCGGGAGAGATTCAGCGCTCAAAAGAGAATCCGTCGAAGGCCCTAAAGATAGTTAGCAGTTCCCAGCAGCTTGCTGACTAAAATAAACGGTGCTGATTCAATTGCCGAACGCCTCGGGGATGGTTACCGCAACAAGGATGCCAGAGAAAAGAGTGTTAAGTTCTTTGAGTTGGGGGCGGAAAAAAGTCTAAGGATCATGCCATGCTAGGCTAACATTTCAATCGCAATGTATTTTCTCCAATCCCCATTTACAGCAAGGGATCTGAATACAGATGAATTGGTGCAACTGTGGATAACGGCCGATGAAGCTGTCACGTGACCTCATACACGAGCACTACGTAATGAAGCCTGATAAGCTTCTTTTTTTTTTCTCTTTCCTCTCCTTCCCTCTCTCTTCATCTTCAATCTGCACAATGGGGAGAGCATTGTGGTTTATCAGCAATAAATACACTGTTAGGGTTTTTTCATGATTAATAATTATTTGTAGCTCTTAGTTGCACGAATACAAACTGCTTCAATACATCCGGAAACTGAAGAGCTTCCTGTCCAATAATGACTCCGCATGCTCGCGATCAGCTGCCTGGAAGCAAGCTCCCCTAACCATACCTTTGCCCCGCAAGTGCCCTAACAGTAGTGGGTTTTGCCTACCCACACCGCAACAAAGTTCACCAGTCATCAGAACGGACAATGGTTATCAAAAGATTCGAGGCTTCCATTGAGCGTCGACGGGTACAGTTAGACTGAGGCCAGCCAATGATGCAATGACCTTTAACAATAATATCTGGGGGAGCTCCTCCATAAGATCAGAGACCTTGTACGAGAGCATGTGTTACACGTGCCCCCGAGTTCTATCCACCTGGTATATTATTGAGCATATGAAAGCAATATCTCTATCTCGAGTGTTCAGCTGGTGTGCGCTTACGATTCTCCGTCACACTTTCACGGTTTCTGCTAAGGCGAAGCGGATGAACCCTCTTAGACGTAAAGAATGGTATGCAAAACGAGGTACAATTTGAAGATTTCAATCTAGCTGATCTTATGTGTGTCTTTTTGCAAATCATTTTCGCCGTATCTGTTTTTGTAAGCGCTTGATAGACATGGTCTAAATTCTTATAGTTTGAGTCACACCATCCTTCAATCCTTGTCTTCTCTCTGGGCACACAATAATAAGAACATGCAATTAACAATAGCTTAACCACTTGCGTAACCCGCCACCAGGCGGAGCCGCGGAGCTTGTTGACAGTGACTCAGAATTACTCAGAGCCCAGTGTGGCGATGTCATTGCAGTAATGGAAGCCTGAAGAATGTGCAGTACAGATATTTTTAGTCATCACATATTTAATTATAGTTATAGAGAACTATGTGTACGAAGTTGAGAATCAGAAACTAAATTTTTCTCATAAGGCCTTGTGAAAGAAACCTTTATTTTCTAGAAGGTCCCTGCAAATACTTAGGCAGGATAACTGCCCCGCATCACGAGGAAGGCGGTAGGCTGTTTCGGGATATCGGGCCCGGTCATTGGAGGGGCTGTCCACATACCAGACTTGTTCAGGCGCCGCAATCCAGTGCATCTGGGAAACCGATCATACTGTCGCAATGGCCGCGGACACTTCTATTACAGACGAGCTCCTGAAGAGGCCATTATACGGTCAGTGACCTTCTTAATATAAGCTTCACTCAACCGCTGACTATCGCCAGTGTACGACCTTCCGCAGCGACTTCTCGCGACCTTAACAACCAAAGGCGCCGATCAGCCCGTCGCCGTCGAAACCCAGGCCGAAATCACTCGACGAGAGCCAGAACCCACAGCGGAAGAACATGCGATCGCAACTTCAACATCTTGTGCACTGTGCAAGGTATCCTTCCTGAACGTGCAGGAGCAACGCGATCATGTCCGGTCGGACCATCACAGATACAATCTCAAGGCGCAACTACGGGGGAACCCCACGCTGGACGAGGCGCGATTTGCGAAGGCAGTTGGAGAACTAGATGAATCCATCTCAGGGTCAGAGTTGTCGGAAGATGACGAGGAGGAGGAAGACGAACCGCAGCCCTCAGAAGCGACACTCACAGCCTTGCTGAAAAAGCAGGCCAAAATCTCTCAGGCAGCAGAGGAGGACGAAACACCGTCGAAGAAAAAGACCGGAAAACATCCGCTCTACTGGCTATCCAGCTCCTTATTGCCTTCGAATATCTCCTTGGGAATCTACAGGGCGCTCTTCACAGACGTTGAACAAGACGAGCCTAGTCATCTCGTGGATTCGCTACGGAAGAAGCAGTTAGCACCAATCAATGCGCCGCGGAACAATGCAGCCCCTGCGGCTCCTTCGAGTTCCAGCCCTCACATATTCATGTGTATGATCGGTGGTGGTCATTTTGCGGCAATGGTGGTCTCGTTAGCACCGGAAATCCATCGAAGGCAGGGAGGCGTCGAGGAGAGACAGGCCCGTGTGATAGCGCATAAGACTTTCCACCGGTACACAACACGAAGGAAGCAAGGTGGCTCACAATCGGCCAATGATGCCGCTAAGGGAGCTGCGCATTCGGCAGGCTCTAGTCTGAGACGCTACAACGAGGCCGCGCTCGAGAAGGAGATCAGAGACTTGCTAGGTGAATGGAAGCAGATGATCGACGAAGCTCAGCTACTGTTTGTTCGGGCTACGGGAACCACAAATCGGCGGATTCTTTTCGGTGCTCACGATGGGCAACTTCTGAAGCAGAATGATCCAAGGTTGAGGGGCTTCCCCTTCAGTACTCGACGAGCTACTCAGGCCGAGCTTATGAGATGCTTTAAGGAGCTCACTCGGGTCAAGGTGAGTGAGGTTGATGAGACCGCACTTGCAGCAGCGGAGAAACAGCGAGAAGAGGTTTCGAAGCCTTCGACACCGCGACCGCAACAGCAAAAGCCAAAGATCTCGAAGGAGGACGAAGCTGCGATGCTGCACACAACACAAATTCAGGCGCTCATTCGTCGCTCGAAGATACCAGCATTAATGACCTATATTTCCAATAACTCCATTCCCTCGTCCTTCTCATTTCAACCTTCATCTTCCCAGCAGAACTTCCGCTGTCCTACTCCACTTCACTTCGCAGCCAACCTTAATTCTCCTTCAGTGGTTCTGGCCCTTCTCGCCAAGGCCAACGCGGATCCCACGATGCTCAACGGCGAAGGCAGGACCCCGTTCGAACTCGCCGGTGATCGGGCTACCCGGGATGCGTTCCGTGTTGCGCGCCACGAACTCGGGGAGTCGAAGTGGGATTGGGACGCATCACATGTACCCTCCCCCATCTCGAAGACTGATGCCGATAGCCGTGCAGAGCGAGAGCGGAAAACAGCAGAGGAAGAAGAAACGAATAGACGTAAAGCGGAGATGGAGCGCTTGAAGAAAGAAGAGCTCGCGAAAGCAGCTCAATCACGGGAATCGAAACGAACGAGCGGTCGAACTTTGGGAGCCGTCGAGAAGACTGCTGCTGAGAAAAGGGATGAAGAAATGCGGGGCATGACGCCGGAGATGAGAATGAGATTAGAAAGAGAACGTCGAGCGAGAGCAGCTGAGGAACGTATCCGGAAGATGCAGGGGAAGTGAAGTTTGTATCGGTCTGCATGAAGTGGATTCGAGCACGCGTTCCAACCATATGAGCTTGACGACACCCGGAAAAATCCTTGAGCAACTGTAACGTGTGCTCAAGCCTGCTACGGCTTCTATTGCAACGGAATATATTATTGATTTAGATTTACCTCTGGACAAGTTAGCTAGCTCGGGATTAACGAAAATAGCTCCATGGCGTTTACGATGTTCTTCAATTTTAGCTTTAGAAAATAGATCTGCTATGACCATGCTCTACAGTATGACATGAACGAACCAAGAACTTAGATAGTTATGATGCTTTTCTCCCATGGTGTTGACGTGTATATGGTCACTTCACCGAATTGTTAATGGCTGGCTGATTTCTGGGATGAACACTGTATTCTAGGCCATTTACTTTCGCTTGGAAAAGCGTAATCAACGTAACCAAACTTCTTTAGACCAATAGAGTGCAATCAATCGGTCTTCCATCACGTTGGGAGGGATGGGTCACCTGGCCGATGCCCTTTTGGGAACCGGCAGGGGTACCTACCTAATTGGGTAGTGTTCTTGAGTCTGCTGAGGGAACCTCAAGACTGACCCTCGAGCATCTCCCTCATTGACAACACTCGCTTCTATTATTCTGTTTCTCTACATCATCATTAAATAGCGTTTCGTTTCGTTTCTTTATGCAATGTCTATCTCGCACCATTCCTACTCATCCATGTCCGCAGACCCGTATTTCTTCGTCGGGACCCTGTACGAATGGAGTCCTCACGCGGGACAATGTAGCAGTCCATTGAAGATACACAGTGACCGTGAGATCTACATCGGTCGAGATACAAAAACCTGGTAAAACATCCTCTCGTCACAGCCCATTGATACCCCTAACTTACTTGACTCCTCTCCACTCAACCAGTCAATACGTCGTTGACGACCCATTCGTCTCGAATAAGCACGTCCGCATATACACCATTATCTTCGACCGAGATAACCCCGGAGAGGTTGCTCCTCTCGTATACGCTCAGGATGTATCGAGGAACGGCACACTCTGGAACAACTGCCCGATGGGCAAAGGCAATGGCGGGTTTCTCCTCAGCGACGGTGATGTCTTGACTTTATCATCACGCGTGCATCTTCAATTTCGATGCCAGAATTACCACGAAGAATATCCTTTTGATAATTTACAGCAGAGGGAGATGAAGGTATTGTCTCTGCTCAGCTGTCAACTAGCGGACATTGATGCTGATTTCCCCTTCAGAAGTTTGAGAACGAGTATCTCATTACGAAGCGCAAGTTAGGCTCTGGGGCCTATGGACAAGTCCATATGGCCATCGAGACAAAGACAGGGCAACAACTTGCGTGCAAGATTGTTGATTTGAGGGCGCTCAAGAAAACCGTCGGGGAATTAGAAGAGCAAAAATCAAAGTTCTTCACTGGCGAGATGAGCCGATCTTGCTCTGGCATCGATAGCCTTGGTTCTACTCAGCTGGAACAAAATCGAAAAATGAGGCAATATCTCTCTAAGGAAATCCGGGAGAAAATCAAGGCATACGAGCGGGAGGCTAGGATCCTGGAGACACTCTGCCATGTGAGTGGTATATCCGAGATGATCTTGTCGAACGATGCTAAAGACGAGCAGCCAAACATCATCAGCTTGGAAAAGGTCATCAAATCCGGCAACACTATGTAAGTCAAGGAAGTCTTTGAACGCATGTCATCGCTAAGACAGTATCAGCTATCTCTTTCAAGACCTCGTCACTGCGGGTGACCTCTTTTCTTTCATTGAATACAAAGGAGGAAGGCTCAGCGACATCGAAGCTGCAGTGATAGTCCGACAAGTCCTCTTGGCCTTGGATTATTTACATGATCGCAACATCGTTCATCGAGACTTGAAGCCAGACAACATCCTCATGACATCTCTCGCAGAGGGATGCAGAGTAGTCCTCACGGATTTTGGGTGTGCAAGATTTGTCAAGCCAAAAGTCGCGAGAATGTCCACCGTTGTTGGGACTTTCGAATACAGTGCTCCGTCAGTGTTTGTTTCTAAACATGTTGTATCTCTGACTAACTAGCTACTGTAGGGAAGTTGTTTCAAACCAACGAGGATACACCAAAGCCGTTGATCTCTGGTCGTTAGGCTGCGTGACTGCGGTCCTACTCACTGGAGGCTCGCCATTCAGGGACCCCGTAACCTCCATGTACTCCGAAGAGCTCGCTCGAAGGGGAGATCTCGAGCTATTAGAATGGGAACTAAACCGGAATAACGCCGGGAAGCGTGCAAAGGATTTCGTCTACCGGCTTTTGGTCCTGGATGAAGCCGAGCGTATGGGCGTGAAGGAAGCGCTGCGACACTGCTGGTTCACAAACCCCATCCACAAGCACGAGTTCGAGGAGCTATACGAGCGCTCGATTAGAGATTGGCAACCCCGTGCACGCAAAGGCTCCTTACTACTTGATTTGAACAGCTTCGAGCCTATGGGCCTCGATCGAATCGAGGAAGATCGGCGTTCTTCGTTCTCCATCGCACTTGGCTCCCCTTGTGAGACCTGCACTGGCACGTCAAGTCGGCCCTCGATTGAATTATCATCGAGTCAAAGACACCCATCGACTTTCGGGAGAGATCAGGTACACGGTGAATATCACGATATCTTCTCACCCACCCTTTCCGACCCTTGGCTACCAACACACAACAGGGAAACAAACGGGGAAATTCATTCGGATCTTGAGTCGACGCGGTCTCCTAGCGACGTGCACTGCGCAACGAACTCCCCTTCACATAAAAGTAATCGGGAGCTATCCCAACGACAAATGCCTATCAGTACAGCTGCCGTAGCTTATAACCAAGCGGATGGGAGAAACCTGGGGCTCCCCTTTCCGAGCCATCAATATCCGAATGAATCGACCACAAGGAATGCCTTCGCGCCCCAAGAAGCCTTCTTTCGGCCTATTGGAGATTTCCAACTGTTCGATGATGTCTTCGAACCGCCTTACCCTTCACAGAATTACGGTGAACCAAGTAGGAAAAGGTATTACGCAAGCATCTGGTCTGATTCCGAGGAAGATGAGGTCTACGAGGAAGTCGACAACGCCATCACAGGGAAGAGCCAGCGACTGTTGTATGGAAGAAATGTGGCATCTGAGACGGAGATGCAGTGCAAGAGAGCGAAAGTTGTGTGTTGACTGAAGGATATATGACGTGGATTATATGTTCGAATCTGATGTTCTTCTCACATGGTGATGGCATGTATGGTGATTTCTGTCTTTTACATATTTGCTCGGGAGCGGAACCTTTTCTTCCATATGGAAAGTCTGAAAATTGCCTATTACCAATTTGCAAATACGTGCGAGATATTTAGAATGAAAAAAAAAATAACAAGAATGTGTTCAAGTTACGAGTCATTAAACAAAGATAAACCCTAATATACTGATAAGCAGCTTAGCAGAGCATTATTCCGGGGTAGCTATGATAGCTATTAAATGCCCACACGTGGGGGCCTGCTTGGCAGGCACCGTGCAGACTCAGAGTGGCACACTGCAGTTAGGCTGCAGGGTCCAGGCAAGCCCAGTGCTAGAGACTTTCTGGTACCCTAACTTCTAAGTGCCGGGTTGGGCCGGCTGCCGCCCAGCCCCCCCAAGCCTGCCTAAGGCCGCAAAGGTCGAGGACTCATGGAAGGTGGTTCCTGCCGATTCTTGTAAGACCTGGAGCAGTTAAGACGCAGGTACCCGGAGTGAATGTCTTATGGAAATGTTTTTTCTTTTTTTTTTTTTCTTTTTTTTTTTTTTTTAGAAAATAATAATAATAGTATTAATCAACTTTCTATATAAAAAAAGATTGGGTTGCAATACCGATGCTCAAGTAGCTTAAGTTCTCATAGATGAGTGCAGGTGCCCCATTAGCCATTAGGAAAAGCGATCCTGGTAATTACCTTATTGATCAGGAAAAAAAAATATTAGAAAGGTACAATGAAAAGAGATCTCAAGAGTAGAAAGAGATTTCAAGATCTAGGGTATTGCTCCTCTCTCTTTTCTTGGGTCGGGCTTTTTGGCGATTCCACTACAAGAGCAGATGGTTAAGTTTTGTTCGGTGGTATATATTCTGGCAGCGAATATTCACGAAGTGGCAATCGTAATGGTATACTCTTTCTAGGCATATGATGACGACCTAGCCATAGATCAAGACGAGCTGCGTCTTGCAAGCACTCGTGAATTTATCAATGATCACGGTTGATCCTTACCTCGAGCGCTCAAAGCGCTCAAAGTGCCGTGAGATCACAAGATCAGGATGCTTATAAAGTTACCTCGAAAGCAGGGAATGCATTTCCAGGAGTGAGACATTCGAAAATAGTATCTTGCTTCTTTGTGTCTGCTCAACTCATGTATTTGGAGCTGTACCTGCGTCAGTGGGTTGTCAATTTGTCCGAAGAGCTCCTGGAGGGCAGGAGGGGAAGAGGGATACAGGAGAGAGTGGGGAGAGGGAGAGAGGGGAGCGAAAAGGGGAGAAAGAGAAGAGAGGGGATACGATGGTTGTAGGAGTCCTGTTTTGGAGGATCATTGTCATCCTGATTTTTCATCCCTAGTCAACTGCTCTTTGACCCTCCAGGGTAACCTGGTCCTAGTTGGTAGGGACCTAAGTCCGTTGCAAATCGACGGGGTGGACCTGGCAGAGCCACAATGAGCGATTTGAGATTGGGCCATAGGGTTGCGACGTGACCTCTGGTGGCAAGAAATCCTGGCGGAGTAGCAAGACTTGCGAGTAGGTGAAGGTTCTAAGCTGTGAACTTTAGATTCAATAGATGCACAGTATTTGCATTGTACAAGCAGAAGATTTGATCTAATGCATGAATCTTCCTATTGCATTGCAAGTGCAGTAGCTTCAATGCATGAGAGTAGGAATTCAAAAGCAACGAGTAAGTTTCCCAGGGCATCAACCGCTCGCTGTATGATTAAGGGAGTAATAGAATTAAGAGAAGGAGGGTGCCTGTTTGGCTAAGATCTAACCACTGAGAGAGATCTTGCACTGCATCCTTGCAAGGACGTTACGGCGATAGTTCAATGGAGTGGTGTGTGCAGCAGTAGCTCAAATCTCCTTCTGATCGCTGGTAGATCTGACCAGGTGCACGATTGTCACGCGGTCGATGGTGCGATATCCCTGGTAACAGGGTTCGACGAAGACTGGGTTTGGAAGCGAGTCGTGAATAACAACAGCAGGTTGGATTGTAAACACAGAACCAGCCACTTCAGAAAATGAGATAGCCTTCGCTAGTGGCCGTTAGACAGGGATCAATGTCTTGCATCCCATCTTGCAGACTCCAGAGGGAGCCATGACCGTGGGCGAAAGTATCAGCAACGAAGAGCCCGGTTGCTTGCGTCTGTCAAGGCCAATGGCACCTGCAACATCCTCTGTGCTTTGCGTACCCGTGCTGGTTGGCCATAGACGCGCATCTGGCCTATCGGTGATCTGCTTGGGTCCAAGTTGCATCTGGTCTTGAGACCCCTTGCGTAGTATTGGATACCGATGAAGGGCTGGATTTCGGAGGGATAGGGCTAGGGCCTCCTTGGTAAATCTGGGGTACTGATGGGCCATGGAATCGGGATACAGTGTCAGTGCCCAGCACCCTCACCATCACTGTCGCACTGGGGATAACTCGGATAGTCGTAGTAGATGATGCCGAGTCCGAAGAGTGTCTGCCCCTTCGGTAGATTGGACAAACCTTTCCCTTTCGCTATGACATTAGCTTTCGCAGTATAGGTCTCTACCATTCATTCTGCTTCGTAGAGGGTTGTTTTGATCCCATCACTGTCTACTGTCTGCACCCCGCAAGAGCATGCTACTCGTAGAATAACGTACAGCACATCTGCGAGATAATGCAGGACTTTGCTGTTCTCTCGCACGAACTCATCGGACTTGCTGGAAGCAAGGGTGGCGGGATTCGAATCGCAGTGGGTGTTTGTGTCAGTTGCTGTTGACCTAAACTCGAAGGTAGCAACGCATCTGAATCAAAACAAACGAGATGAGAGTGTTCCGACTGTGACTAGCTCCGAGAGGGGAAACCTCCGAACTCAGAGAAGGCCCCGTGGGAGCGATCGCCCACAGCAACAGCCTAGCTGCGAGTCATCAGCCTCCCACGCCGAGGAATGTGAGACCGTGGTCCTGTTTCTCGATGGGGAGTAAGGGAGGCGGGGATATTGATTGTGATGTCACTGATAAGATGGGAGAAGAGAGGAGATTTGCTCTCGGCCATTTTGCCCTGCAAGTCAACGGTCGTTGGCAGGGATACGTGCAGGAGGTGCTTTGGACAAGCCAACCTTGTTCGGTTGAACCGGGCAAGAGGCTGAGCCGGACTCCCCGTGGGCTCATCGCACGTTCCTAAAGAGGATATATTGGATACTGTTTCGCGCTAAGTTCTTTTGCTCAGCGTCGATTGGCTGACGCGTAAGAACGCGACTACCGTGACGGAAGTGACGCGGTTTTCCCGTCTTATCGGAGGCTGGTTGGACAGCAAAATGACTCAACTTTCGAGATCGAAATAATCAGCGACGAGAATGTCGATTTGGAAAGAACGAAGAATAAAAAAAAGAGAGAGAAAAGGAACGTTTGCTACAGGATACTTCTGGCTCTTATATCCTTCGACGATGGCAGGAATGACAGGATGCTGTATTCCATGAAGGGCAGAGGAATGGAACGAGACGTCAAAGTAGATAGACAACCCTGTAGCAGAGATCAATGCCCATCTAGAAATCTACACTACACGTCAAGCTTAAGGATTTAGTTCTCAGGGCTATAGAGTCTCCATATTTATCCATAGGGGAACTGGAGTAATAGGAACCATATATGCTGATTGTATAGATGTAGATATCGGACAATAACTGATGAGTATCTCATGGGGAAACACGAGTAGCTGCAGGCAATGGCATTGTGCATTGCAGCGCAGGACGCCCACGTCGACGCTCACTGAGAGTGGTGCCTCTGGCGATGTCGCAGGCCGATCGGCCCTAGCTTCACCGTCGCTCTTCACTTCTGATCACTATGGGACTTTGGAAGGGACTGACCAAAGCTCGTGGGCCTCCTGCTCTCAGTACTCTAGACCTTGCGTGGTGCATCCCTCTCAAGCAAGTCCTTGACTCCTTGATCTGCCCTCCGGTTTCACTTGTTGCAGCGTGCGCCAAGAGATCGAGAGATGTATGTGTAGACTCCCAAAACATACAAAATTTCCTTTCTCCCCGAACAGCACGATGCTAAGAAGCAATACAATAATTCCTGAAGATACAAAAGTCGCCTGTTGACTACATAAGGGTCTCGTTTGAGTTTCGTCAAGGGCTCCACTGAGTTACGGGCACATCTGACGGTCTGACGGTCATTTTTCGCTCGCCGCTTCCGGAACCGAGCGTTTGCCTGCTAAAATTGGCCGCGTCGCCATTTCCCACCGTCTCCCCCGTTCCTAACTATTCTCCCCCGCGCAAATCCATCGGTTTGCGACCTATTTCATCAAAAAACCATCCACCACCGTCGGTCGCATCATCCGGATTTCATTGATATCGAAGCGCGTATCTGTCAAGATCTGGCATACTGGTTTTCTGCGCCCTAAACCTTTTCCCGCTCGTTGAAACGTCCTCCGGCGCAAAACACAGCCTTATCGGCGTGTTGACTGCACACACAACAACCAAGTCGTTCGCTCGTCCTTCGCAACAACCCCCCGCAATATTCCTCTTCGATAGCATATCGCATCTGAAATATCTCTACAGTCATGTTGCTCCCATCAGCATTACCTTGCAGTGACCTGCGAGTTTCATCGACGCGACCGCGGTTCTCCGCCAGTCGCATGTTCGTTACTCCTCCCCCCGACAACGACTTCCCATCTGGAAACGGCCTTTTGGGAACCTGTCGCGCCCTCCAGTCGCTCCTCCGATCTCCATCACCCTCACGAGGACGCCCAGAGTCCAAGCGTCTTCTGAGTCCCTTCCAAGCCCGAGCGCCACCCCAGACACGGTCTGCGCGAGTGAAGAAAGCGACCAAGCCAGCCTCACCCAAGCCTCCTCGCGGCGCGAACAAGAGAAGAAGAGAGGACTATGAGGACGATAGCGATGATGGATGCTCGCGTGACCGGTTCTCGACTCCGAAACGCCAGAGACACGTACCTTACGACCTTCCCCTGGGGCTGGCCCCCTCGGACTTCTACTCACTCCATTCGCCCCCAATCACACAATCTCCTCCTTCTCCCGCTCAGCGCCGACAGCAAGAACTTCTCAACACCGACTGCGAACAACCCATTCATCCCGACTCTGCTCTCCCATCCATCGAAGAGTCCAATCTGCCCTCCGACCACCATTCCGAGTGGACCGCATCTGAAGACCAGAGACTCGTGGAGCTGGTTCTCGAGAAATTCAATCTATCGAAAGAAGACTGGGAAGAGTGCGCGCGTCAGATGGGTAAAGATAATGCCAGTCTCGGACGCCGATGGCAGGCTCTCGTTGGAGAGGGCAACGTCGGCCTACGACGAGGAGGGCGGTCGCGTTGACGATAAACTGGCGATGAACCCGAAGCTCCCAGCGATCCGATTGTTTTACTTTTGATGCCAATATTCCCCTGACTGACGATACCTTTTTTCGTTTTCCTTGTTCATGTATTCTATGTGATGTATGGATTTCTTTTCGATGCCAAAGTTCTCGAGTTCAGAGCGTGTGAGACTCGGAGATCACCATGTGTATTATCCTTTGGTTGTTTTTCTTTGGTTTACTTTCGCTTCTACCTATTGTGTTTTTTTAACCACTTAATTTTGTGCGACTTACGCTCCCTTACTTTTTTTCAAGACACCGGGTTGCGTTATTACTACTTGATTATTTGTTTTGGTTATTATTATTGTTATTATCATCCCGTGCGACTGTATCATAGTCAAACGCAGTGGACCCTATGTAAATATGCCCTTGTCTGTATTATCATAAAACAGACGATCTGGACATCGATAAATAATATTTCCCTTTATCTTAATACTTTCTGGGCATAGTGTACTTTTTTCGCATCTTCCATATAACATACAGCAACTCTTCAAAGACATCGTAATTAACCCTCCCAGAGAAACAAAAGCAATCTGTATTGATTTACGCCACCTCTCGCACGGACAAAGGGAACCGTTCAAACCTACATCCTTCCCCCCTGTCAATCCTCCCGTTCCTGCAGAAGCCCCGACCCGTCGCCCAACGGTCTACCCCTCAGACAAAGGAAAACCAAAAGGGAAAGGGAGATCACATAGTTCCAACTTCCAACGGCGCGTCCCGCTTGGCCACGCGTTTTAACTAGGGCCTGTGGACTCCGGAGCCACGCGACGCCTGGGCCTGTCATATTACCTATTTGGTCGGGGAGCAAGCAATGGCATTGCCCGCTAGACTACGGAGTACTTCCCTAAGGTTAGGTAGGGCGGATGATATCAGTCGTTGAGCCTCTATATCCCTTGTGCGTGTCACCAGGAGAACTTCCTAAGAAGAGGACTGTGCCTGCGACAATCACTGTATTGCGCTGTTTCTCTGTATTTCATTCAACTATGTTGAAAAATCCTAGGACGCTCATTCCCTAATGCCCGCGACAAACAAATAAATACCATAATTAATACAACTGAGAAGTAATTCACGAACAACAGAGTTGATGACCAAAAAGATTAAAAGACGAACAAAAGGCTCTCATGAATTTACTTCCAGGTATATCGACAAGCTCGAAACATAAAAAAAAAAGACAACGCCCATGACACCGTAGCGCCCGAGATGATGATATTCCCAGATTAATCGAAAACTCGGCCTAATTCGGTTTTCCGGTTGAGGCTTATGAAAAGCCGTCGTTCAGAATCTAGATGTAGGTCATTAGCAATGAAATTCCACAGACAAAAAAACTCTCCCAGAAGAACGGAATATACCTGATCTCATAGCTTCCCGCCCTCGTCATATACCGCACCCACTTGACACTGCTGTAATTGCTCTTCTCAAACACCTTCAAATACCGCACCAGCAACCCGCTGCTGGTGAACATGAGCAGGCTGAACGACAAGCTCAGCGGCGGCCGGCTCCACGCCTTCTGATGCGTCATGCTGGTCAGCGTCGCCTCCGCCGTCAAGACGTACTCGCTCTGGCCCGAGAACCGCGCGATCTTCCAGACGATGTTGTTCTGCTCGGGCTCGTACTTGGCGCGGCCCTGGCTCGTGCGCTCCGTGGTCTTGGCCGTGTTCAGCGGCGTGGGGATGCGGACGACGACGTTGGTCGCGAAGAGCTTCGAGCTGTAGTTGGCCTTGATGGCGACGCTGTACTCCACCTTGGTCGTCCCCACCTCGCGCACGATCGGGTGCACCTTGAACGGCAGGTTGACGTTCTCCGTGGCGCGGTAGCGCATGAGCTCGAACTCGCCGTCGGGCGGCACGAAGGAAATGATGCGGTCGGCGTCGAAGCGGCCCAGCTTCACGCACTGGTGGAACTGGCAGTCCTCGAGGGTGACCGAGCCGGCGGCCGCGCGGGTGGCGCGGTTGCTGCGGGACGCCGAGGGACCGGGGGCGTCGTTGTCCAGGAGCAGTCGATCGTTGAGGCCGAATTTGCACTCGGGCGTGCCGGAGAGGTAGGCCCGCATGACGATCTGGCCGTTGACGTCGGCACGCAGGACGGTGCCGGTGGCCGACATGAGCAGGTTGACGTCCTCGATCACGTCGACGAAGGCTTCGTTCTTGCGGTACTTGATGTCCGACCGGCGCCACGAGAGCGCTCCCGTCGCCTGCATGGTGATTCGGCTCGAATCGGTGGGTGAGTTGGCGATGGCCGATTTGACGCCTTCCGTTGTGATGTACATCTTGAGGGTGTCGGTTTCTGTGTTTTGGGGGTATCCGAAATCGAGGATCTCTGTTGGGGATGGAGCGAAGAGCATCAGCAACTTTGCACACATAACACACAGTCGTTCATTCCTGTAGATGTATGACTCCGAAGAATTCAGCGACGAAAGAACAAGTTCAAGCATACCGTCCAGCAATTCGTAAACGAGCACGAAGTTGTTTTTGACCGCCTCCTCGTCGAACTTGCCAAAGTAGCCTCTCCCTAAAATGATCAGACGGTACAGGAACTCGAAAACCAGAGCGGCGTTGGCATTGCTCTTGGTGATGGCCACCAGATAGATATTCTCGTGCTTGACATGGCTGAAAGTCGTCGAACCGAGAGTCAGGATCGGGGAGCGGACCTGCGCGTTGGAGATGACCTGAATGCGAAAGATGTCTGCGAGGCGCGGGCGGCAGTCACTGCGGAATGCGCGGAAGATGAGGTTCTCTCCCTTTTGGTTGAAAACAAGAATACCCGAGAGCATGGTGGGAGAGTGTTTGAGAAATCGAATAAATGCTCGTCGAGGCCAACAGGTGTCAGGTGTTCATCACGGTGTGTGGGGGAGGTTAGGAGGAGTTTAGGGAGTTAGTTCCAGGAAGAGATTCGGGGTCTCCAACTCAGGAACGGATAAACGACGCGGGGAGATTTAAAGTTGCCGATGGTTTTGATGAAAACGGCCCGAGACCACGAGGAGAAATCAAGAGCTTGTCTGTATTCTATTCTATTTTCCAGGAGGCTAAGTATTTTTAATTCAATCTTCTATATCTATACATTGCCCCTGAATTCGACATACCGACAAAGTTCTTTAGCTGCTGCCAAAACATACAAGAATGCCGGATCTTATGTAACCACAATATGTGTACATGTATATTCATCAGGTTGGATTATTGTTCAATTTGGAACATAGGAATTATCCCTTTGCTTTTCTTCGCCAATTCACTCATGTGGAGAATAAGATATCTCACCCGCAACCCCAGTGCCGTGGTATCCAATGTAGATACATGTCAAAGCTTGAAATGATATCGACTGTCGAGAATATGGTAAAACAGACAGATAAGAAAATGAGATATAGATGGTAATAGTAAGATGGACACTGAAGGAATTTCAAACCATCCCACGGGTTCAAACAGCTCCCTTGAGGTCAAGTATTCACACAACTCAGTCGGCCAAGGAATGGTATCGATGATCCTGAAACGAAGAAGAGGTGCTGATCATGCAACGAAGAATCGAATAGCTCTATAAAGAGAATATAACTTCCAGTGAAATCAAACAAGAAATCCAAAGTCGCTAGGATATCATGTGCAAGTGCCCAAATCCGGTCAAAGAGATTAAAAAGACGTAGGAAGACAAGAAAACAAATAACGAAGGATAAAACGGGTCGGAAATTCGTCCAGAGTCGTCAAATTGTAGACCTGTTGAAGGGACAGTTTTGCCAACGACGGCCGAAAGTTTCGAACGGGAGAAGTGAGAGCGTTACATGCCTCGTCCGACTCCACTGCTGGGCCGTGTGCCCGGGAGCGAGCCCTCGCTGATGATGCCGACCTTGGGATCGGGAATCTGAATGTCAAGCGACATGTATGCGGTCCGTCGTAGGCTCCAGATACGCACGCCGTCTTTGGCGCCCACCTCTCGGTTCCACTTCTCGAGCCAGGCCTCCACGTGCTTGAGGTGGCTTTTGATGCGAGTGGTCCCCAGATCCTCCCAGATCCAGCCCGTGAGTAGACCCAGTGCCCCATCGATCCAGTTACGGAGACTGAAGGGATCAAAAGCTCGAATGAGTTCGTCGTTCACCGTTGCGACGATTCTGCGAAACTCCGGCTCGGGAAGTAATGGGTCGAGAATCTCCGGATAGAGATTCGAGAAGGTGGGTGCAAGGTCGCCCTTCACCATCCAGTCCCGTTTGATGCGAATGATGCGTGTCGTCGCATACTCCTCCGACTCGACAGGAACGTGGGGGTTGTTGTGAGGGAAGCAGGGATGGGCGGGGCCCCAGGCAAGCTCTTCCGCGACCTCGGCCTCTGCTGCGGAGGGGATCTGACCCGTATTCGACGGGATCGAAGCTATTTGTGACTGCGACCGTAGAGATACTTGCGACTGAACGTGGCGTGGATGATCGTCGCCAAGGTGTGCTCGCTCTGGTCGTTGCAAATTCCCCGTCTCCTTCGTAGCACTTCCGGCAGTCTCTGCCATCTCTAGCGGAGCCAGCTGCTCTTCGAAGGTTCCGCTCCGCCTCTGCCCTCGAGGCAATGCGATGCTGGTGCGTCCACTCTCGGTCTCTCCTTGGCTGCGTTCCACCAGCAAGCTGTTCGGGGACTGGTTGAATCGATTGCGCCGCTGTTCGGGGAGGGTCAATAGCGGGTATGCGTCTCGATGAGCCTCAAGCGGTAGATTCTCGTCTGAAATTTGAGACGGCTGATAAGGGACGGTGACTGGAGTGTTGCGCGGGACGTAGTTGACCGGATTCCACAGTCGAACGGCTGGAGGTCGTAGGACAGAGGGAAATCTCGAGTTTTGCGTAAAGGTGGAGGAGATCAAAGAACGGGTTCGCCGCCGTGTATGCCCGGGTTGCGAAGGATTTGCCGCTGCCTGACCCGACGGTTCTGGAACTTGTCCCTGAGATATTGGATATACGGTTGATGATGCTGGTTCCTCGGGTTCACTCGAAAAGGGCGCGTCGGTATTCCGGAGAGAGCCAGAAAAATCTTCAACCGCCCGCGATGATACAACTTGGAAAATCTTCGTGCCAGCGGAGGACGCCGTTTTTGAGGACTGCGACTCGAGAGAGGGACGGGCGGACGAAGAGGCAGAGGGGGAGGAGAAGGAAAACAGCGAAGAAGATGGACGCAGGCAGTGGAGGCGTTCGGGGCGGTGATTGGCGGGCAGGAAAGGGGCGAGGCAAGGGACTGGGCGCTCTCGCAGTCGGCGAGTCCCCAGTTTGGCCGCAACATCCACCTCAGGAAATCAATAAACACTGCTGGCGATGCAGGGCTCCCAGGAGAGGTTGTGTGTGTATGTGTGTCTGTGGTGCAGACAACAGGTCAAAAGAAAAATAAGAAGCAAAAAAAGAAACAAAAAAAAACCAGGTCTGGAATAGAAAAGAAAGAAATAGATCGATCGTGATCGATTGATCCTTCTTCCTAGTCTAAAACGGCTATTTTGAGACACACAATTGAGATCCGGAGGGGCTCGGAAAAGTCAAACTGGACGCTAGATCGAGACCAGAAAAAGAGGAAGAAAAGAAAAAGAGACTCTTCACTGGTATGGATCGAAAAGATGGTGTTCTTTCAATAAACCTGTGGTTATCAGGCCTCACTTCGTGTGGAGAGACGCATAGAATCACGTTGCTTATGCTGATACAGGGCCAAACGGAAGACAAGCAAAAAGAAGACAAAGTTGGGAGACATCAACCGAGAAAAAAGATCGAGGCACCAGGGATCCTTTCTAATCAGGGTTCAATTCGTTTGACGCCTCCCCGTCCTGCGAACTATCAACTTATCAACCTTGTATGAGGCGTGAAGCCACTAGTTCCAGATCCCCCGTTCTCTACCTGTTTCTGGCTGGTCGGGCTTGATCTATCTCCCTTGCCGAGTCCCCAATAACTATGAGTCCAGAGGAAAACCTCAAGAATAATCCAAGAGGCTGACCAGTGACAGATACATTATGCATAACTATAGGCCCCCTGTCTCTTAACGCAGCAATGGGAGACTGCAGCCTCACTCTGGACTCTGGGGATTCCAACCAAAGTTGGACTATTGTGGTGCATGCGGAATCCCCAAATTTCTGATCCATGGAGAATAGTGATAATTGTGATCTGTTGCCTTAAATCTAGGGTCCCCGGCTAACGTTGGAATGGTGTGATTACTCCGTACTGTGGGTGATAGCCCGCTATTACGTCGCAGCCCCAAAGGTTCTCGGAGTGAAGTCCATGGGAAGGATTGGGATCCTTGTTCATTTTTTTTGCCCTATTTCCCCGTTATTATTATGTCACCGCCCCCGGAGTCTCTTCTTTCCACGGCTCACGGGGCGGCAAGATCAGAAGTTCTGGAGCAAGTCGTGGATAATAACGTCATGGTTATTCGGGCATTAGGGTGTCGAGCAGTATGGGGTTCTCGTTTCGTCTGTGCTCTGATACGTGCTGGTTGATCTATGCGGAGGTCTAACCTCTTGCATTGTATGCAGCAAAATTGATTTGGTCTATCATTCTCACTGGCAAAACGAGCGTATGACCATGCCAAAATAATAAGATTCCCAGGAATTGTAACGCCCAAACTTCCAGTACGAGTACAAAGAGGATGCCAAAGGAAGCTCCTGAAAAGGAAGACGCACAGATCAGCCGGTGGGGTTATTGGAAGTTTAGTGTCAGGTACCCGACAGTCCGGACTCCGAACTTCCGACGTAGTGACTATGTCACCTCAGGTCGCTGAAATTAAGGCTCAGCTCCGTGCAGGATATAGGTCAGCTCAACGCTAGCTCGGTATAGGTACATGGTCATATAATCTCTGCCAAGACAAAGAGGTCATATTTATGACGACCAGTGTGATGACCAGGCTGAGGCACCACTCCTTTATTTATTTGTCCTGTTTATCTTACACACCGCCTTCCTTTCTGCCGTCAGCGGGACCCGTCTAATGTCTATAAAGCCCCGCTCCACAGACCCCACCACGTCTTTTCTTCCTTCTTCCCCCCAATCCCCATGCTAGAAACCAGTTAACTAGGTACTCCAGAGTCCAATCAAGGATTTGATCGTCGTTACACCCCACATTCTTCCTTCCTTTGCTCCCCATGCTAGAAACCCGCAAACAAGGTACTCTAATCAATGAAAATGACCGATATTACAGATAAAGCTACGGTCCTTACCGACAAGTTGTTGACAGTACTGCGCGATCTCGCCTTGCGTGAGGAAACCCGTTTGGCCACTGCTAAGCCCCATGTTCTTCCTTTCTATTTGCCGCCCGATGAGGCGTCGGATTTGGCCGAGCTGTATAAGGAGTTCTCGATCAAGTATGTCACTATATCGCAGCCGGTTCACGCTGTCTTGCAGGCGCATCGTTCGTTGGTGTTGGCGTACGCTGTGGAGTTTTGTGGGAACTACGCTAAAGACATCATTGTCGCCGGCAATGCTACGCTCCATACCGCGTTACTGGTCGGCGTAATTTACACGTGGAGATGGATGGGAGCAGCCCGGAGGCAGTGGACGCACACCACGAAGCCGCGCTCAATTATTTCAAGATGGGGCGTGCTTCTGCCGATATGCAGCAGACACATGGCGTGGACATTGCTGCGGTTGACTTTAACGACTTTCGTCGCGGCACGGCGTTTCAGGTCTGTAATCGTCGCGATTGCAAACTGCAGGCTGGTGCTTATGTCGTCGACGGTTCCATGTACCCGATGTCTTTGTCGCAGTTCACGGCGGCCATGTTCGACGCCGGCGCGGATGTCGGTGTCATGTTGGTCCCGTTTCACCACGAGATGTTACGCGATACATCTGGCGTGGTCCCTGGACTCGACGACGTGGTTTTCGAAAGAAGTGCCGAGCACTTACTGTTCGACTACGGTGACAGCGTTGTCGGTGCTATGCGCTGCGACGTCGGGGCCTGGTACGAATGGTTATGCGGTGCCGTGAAGTCCATCCGCATGCCCGGTGTGTCCGCTGATTACATCCTCGAACTTCACCGGTTGCGACGACGAGGTTGGTCCCTGTTTGCGACGGTCGTTCGACTTCCAGAAGGCGTGCCGCGGCCGGTTAAGTTCCCACATGCGTTGGAGATGCCTACGGATCAGCCCATGTATGTCTGTCAGTACAAGTGGCTTAAGTCACTCGACGTCGACCCGTACCTGGCGACTTCGTGGGAGGACGCGGTTTCTTACTTCCCGAAGCGCATCGTCGATAATCTATACAATCACAGTCTCACTTTGCCTTGGGAGTCTTTCAGCTGGGAAGCGTTGCTCAAACGTGCCTCCGTGGCGGGTAGTCGTGTGAGCTTCGCTGGCTTGAAGGTTGGGACGAGGGATCCGTTGTCTACCCGCGATATCCACATACTCACGTGCTTGGTGCACGCAAGGGCTTTTGTCGATCGCTACCGAATGGGCAAACTCAGCGATGAAATGATGAAAGTCCTTGAGGCCTATAGTGAGTTTGCTACGATGTCTGTTGCTGAACAGATCGGCGTAGTTCTTATGACAACCGCCCGTGAAGCCCAGCAGGCCACTTTCGGGCCGGCGATCGATTCCATTCCTGGTTTTATTCGGGATGCAATATCGCGACGACAGCAGTTGCTGACCCCTCGGTTCTCACCCACTGTCACTTTCATCACTTCTGAGTCTTACGCGAGTCGCCTGGTTGCGCTTTGGGACGGTTTGCAAACTGCCATCGGTCCGCGTCTTACTTTACCTTACTCGCGTGGGACTGTCACCGCGTACCAAGCGTTCACCGATGGTTCGAGGGTTTTGGTCTCCCCTCAGACTCCGGTTGTCCCTACTGTTGTAAGCGAGTGGGTTGGTTATATTCCTGATAATATCGTGGACACTTCGGTACCTGGGCCAGTTTCAGAGGCGGCATAACATGTTATTGATGCAATGCAGGAACTCAACCCACATGGGCGTGCTCTATTTAATCGGTTCACGGTTCATATGGCAGTCGTCAAGCCTGAGGTTCCGCAGGTCATGGGTCCTATCGAGTATGACCGTCGTTCTGACTACATTGGTTGTATTACGAGTTTCATGAAGGCGACCTTTCCAGGCTTGGCGACGTAAGACTTCGAGTAAGATGCTCGTAGTTTGTAAATCGATCCGCAGCGTCGTACCATGGAAGCTAGCCATCTGCGTCTCCCTTTGGTTTCTTCTACGCCTTTGTTTTCGAGCGACTTGGCATGAACCAGGATCTTCTTGACAAATGGACCAAAGGGCATGAGCGCTCTCCCTCGGACTTGCTCTCGTTGCCGATTGGCAACGTAAGTCAGGTGATGCCAGCACTGCGTTTGGTAGTGGAATCATTAACATACTCAGTGTGAACTATAAGACTGGGAAACTAGACGAGGTGATAGAGAGTCAAGATAACGTGCGATGTTTATAGGATAGGCAGTGCGCGGTTCTTATTTAATAAGAAGGGCCTATGAGGGATAGTATAGAATTAATCGCTATCCCTCTTTAGGGACCGCGATGCTCAGGTTATGGATATAAATAAAAAGAGCTCAGGTTCGCAAGTTATGGAGACACCCTCTCGAGCGGACATTTATGAGGAAGAAATTCATCGAATCGGAGCTGGACTCTGCCAGGATTCAGAATATTAATGCTATTTTTTTTCTCCAAAGAATGAGCAACAACCGACATACCACTCGAAAAGCCGGGGAAAAAAAAGGAAAAGAAAGGGAATCTGCTGCCCAATTCCCACAAGGCATGCAAAAGGCATTGAACCTTTGCCAGAAGATGCTGTGGCCTCAACTTCCTACATAATCTTCATTGTTGGTATTCAAGCAAAGAACCCCAAAGTTACTGCTTGGCAAAGACAACAGACCCTGGCAAAGGGTTACCTTGGAAATCCGGCCCCAGGACATTTGTCTAATGGAGGAGGAATTAGCAAAGACAGACCAGACCGATCCATTTATTTATCCATCCCTAATTTCAAAACAAGACATCCACATACAGACTGCCAGCAACCCCCATTATAATAAGTCGAGTCCGCACATGCCGGTTTTGCGGCACAGAGGTCTGCACAAGCCTTGGGATTGGCTGCAGTTTCGTACGCAACTAGAGCCATCATCTCAGCCAGCCGCTAGAAAGCTATACATATATATAACGAAGGGAAAGGAGTAGCGCAACGCACCATCCGGTGGAAGATCAGTTGTCACATCACAGTATACTTTGTAAGTGATGCCGTTCCTGATATAGATCTTCCTGTTGTCGGCTGGGCAGGTAGGGTTCGTTGTGGTTGGTGGTCCGGGGACGCAGGATGCAGGCTGGTAAACTGTTCCGAGAGGACAGCAGCCAGTTTGGTTGGTTGCTATGTCAGTGTACTTAGTCCCTTCAAGGTTGATGTCAGTGTTGCTTTTTTACACAAGGAAATATTGAGGAGATCAATATGAATAAGTAGACAAATCATGGTTGCTAGGCACACACCGACACAAGAGGGGCAGTAGCTTTGGCCGTAGGGTAGACCAGGACCAGTTTGAGAAAGGACTAAGGAAATGAGATGGATCAGGATAATAGCAAGGTGATACATCATGAGATACTGGGTAATGGGTAAATATAATATTTTGATCAGGCTGAGGTTGAGATAGTTTGAAGATAGGGTAGATTATGAAATAGGAGAGCATGCTATCTATTCTTATAATTGAATGTGAAAAAGCTGGGTGTAACAATAACATGCTCTGTGAGTTCTTTTTCCAGACACATGACTACCTTCCTTTGCCTACATCTTGCCTCTGGGTTTCAGTGTAATGGTCATGTTAGTGCTACTACTTCAATCTCGAATTTAGCCTTCCTATACCACTTTACTCCGTTACGCCATATACAGCAGGTCAAAGGGGCTCAATAGTCTCAACAGGAATTGGGTATGTGTATCAGAGTTAGTTATGCAATTCAGAACAGGACTAGTTAATGGTTATACTGTGCGTCCCACCCAAAGTATATAAGGTTGTATCAAAGATATCTAGTTACAGCATACTAAAGGCCTGCTACTCGTCAATTGATCTTCAGGTTATACTATACTGTCATCTGATACTAGGCGAGAAGCCTCCTATCGACCAGACTGTGAGCTCTGCAAGCCTTGGCCTGCAGAACCGAAAGAGGAGCAACGATTGTCCGGAACAACCTCATCCATATCCCCTCAATGATGTTCTTGCATCCATGGCCGTTGTACCACACCTTGATGGACTGACTGCTCGAACCAAAGGTGATCACTAGGGATGACGGAATGGCGAGTGAGAACTTACTACTGGTTAAGGATCGAAACCTAGCCCTGAGTCGAGAATCTACCGTAGATGTTAAATTTCCATAGTGTGGTAACACTCAGATCTTGGCTAGGTAGGTCAACATTCGATCTATTAGTAATGCTTTTCGTGAAACCTGGAGATCCACGACTCCTTGCAGCTCGTGAGCCTCAACAACAACAAAGAGTATATGTAAGCATAAATCTGAACGATGGACATGAGGTATATAACTCCGAGACATATTCAGGCTCAATGAAAGAATCGCTAAGAGAGAGAGACAAGAGAGTCGTTGGTGGTGAGATTTCGGTGGTTGAGTGGAAGGCATAACGTGTGTGTATAAGATCATTATAGAACAATACATTATTTCAAGTCACGGCCAATATGAACGATAGAAAAAACAAAAGAAATTGTCATCAAGGAAACAGGAAGACTAGCAGCACACTTAGCCTCGATTCACATGCTTATTGGCGTTGGCTTGCATTCGCCGCAACGCTTCCCGATGTAAGTCAGTCATGTCGCCCCGTTGCATCCCCTCGGCGATGGCAGCGTCGATGTTGGGTGTCGAGAAGTTCCGCTGTGACTGCCCCAGAAGAGGAGACTGGCGCTTCTCGGTGACTCCAGCGGGCGAAAAGTTCAGACTGGCCAGCGGGTCTTTGGACGCTATATCATCCCGCACGGATTCCCGCCATGCAGCCATGACAGCCTCTGCGTCTCCTGACCGTGAAGCACCTGGTCGACTGCGGGATTGTCGCGGGCTGACGAGGTTCACCTGCGAGCCATGCATCTTCTGTTGTTGTATCATGGCTCGGCGTTGAGAAAGTGGTAAATCATCCTCTTCATCCACGGTTGAGAATGTCGGGGAGACGCGCGGAGACACGTCGTGGACCGATAGTCTCGACCCACTCCGTGAGTACCAAGGATCATAGCTCAACGATGTCGACGACAATCTACTGCGCACCATGCTCTCACGCACAGCAAGGAGAGGAGGTGGCCCCTTCCATTTAGGCTTTTCTGAGACGGTCTTCTCGGGTTCTTGAGGTTGTCGGGCAGTGATGATGTTGGATAGGAATGGAGTGGAAACGCTGCGAATGCCACCTAGAAGCCCTTGCGGCTGGGCTGACGGAGATGGAGACCTGACCAGATTCAAGGTTGACCTGGAAGAATCGTGTGACAGCTGGGTAGGAGATCGGACAAGAGCATTCCTAGATTTAGCCCGAGAATGCGACCGGGACAAGTCGTGTAGAGACACCTTTGATGTGCTTGACAATCGACGATCTTCGATTGCTTTTAATGATTCTCTCTTGAGAGACACGCGCCTCTCTACAGCAGGAGGAGGCCGAGCGTCTAGAGGTGTCTGTAACAATTCTTTGACGTTCACTGGCGCAGCGACCTCTTGGGATTGTTCCGGACTCGGCTGTGATTCTTCCTCGACAGGCTGGATAGGCTCGACTTCCGGGGCCTCTGCTTCTGACAGATGCTTGGCCCATTCATTCGTACGATAAGACAAGATCAGCCTCGATATTTGCTGAGGAATCTGATCAACAGTTTCTGCGTTCAGCTTCACCTTTTCCTTTTCCTTGGGCTCTGCTTTAGTCTTGTATGCGGCTTGTTTCTCCTTGTCAACACGAGCAGTTGGCTGTTCCTCACGCAGAACACGCTCAGGCTGTGGTTTAGACTCCTGTGATGCTGAAGGAATTGCCTTCGATTCACCGACCACCGGTGACGAGATGGCATCGTGGACTTCAAGGTCTGGCGCATCCGGCTCTGGATGTTCCGAGGAACAGACTTTGTCATCCTTGAGTTGGGGCTCAATATTGTCTGACGGCGCAGCAGCTTCTCGGTATGCCTCTGAGGGGGTGACATTCTGGTATTCAATCTCGTTATCAGCTGCAGCGCTTGGTTCTGCTTGCTGCTTGGTTGATATTGGCATTTCGTGGTCGACCTGTGCTGGAGTCTCATCCGCTTTCTCCACAACTTCCGCCGCGTCGGGTTGAGAATGTGTCGGTAAAGAGCGGTTTGCGTCCAAGTTGACTTTTGATTTTTCAGCATCATTGAGCTTTTTATCTTTCTTCTCTTTCTTCTCCTTTTTCTTCTGCTTCTTGGCGGATTTTAATGATTTGTCAACAGGCTCTTGTTGCGGACTCTCCATCTCAATAGTATCTGTGCGTTCCTCAATAGTTTTGTTCTCATCGGGGATTTTCTTTTGACCAACGGCTTCCTGCTCCTCAACAGAAATATTTTCATCAGCAGGCGACTTGTCTTCAGCAGCCATCTGCTCCTCAGCGGTCACTTTCTCTTCGAGGCTCGGCGTTTCCTCGGTAGGCGCCTGCTCTTCGGCGGGCTTTTTCTGCTTCTTCTTCCGCTTCTTCGATGACTTTTTAGATGACTTCTTTTTGCCACAGTTTTTCTTTTTCTTCTTCTCGGAGGATTTCTTCTTTTCAGAAGACACCTTTCCCGAAACTTCTTTATCATCGGTAGACTGGTTCTCTTTCGAATGTTCCTGCGTGTCGCTGCTTATCTGGTCTTCGGCTTCCTGCTTTTGGTCCACATGTTTCTGATCGTGAATAGGAGCACTCTGCTCGACAGCTTCTTCTGTGTCACGGATCGGTTTCTTGACAGTCCTTTCAGCAACAGGATCTTGATCCGTAGGGAACTTCTTTTCAGCAACTTCTTTCTCCCCAGAAATTTTCCCTGACGCTGCATTTTCCTTTGCCTCGGCAACATGCGGCTGTCCAGAAGGCCCTTGGTCCTCTAACGTTTCGTGCACGCTTGCTTTCTCCGCATTGTCAGGGTTGGACTTAGTTCTGGAACAGCATGAGGCCACCTCGTTATCTTCACCAACAACGCCCGTCGCCGACGAATCCGAGTCGTGGACACGTTCTGTAGGAATGAGAGCTTCCTCTGATTGAGATAGTGGCCTTGAGCCACTCCTCATGGACACCCGTCGCAGCAGAGACCTTCCGGAAAATCGCCTCGAGCGCGGTGAACCCACATCTGATCCAACAACAGCAGTGACGTCGGATTCGTCGTCACCTTTGACATGGGCCGACCCATCAAAAACCTTGAACGGGATCGGCGTACCAGCGCGTGGTAATTTCCCAGGCATAGACTCTTCATGCGTGCCATCGCTGCTACCAGAGCCTCCGGAGGAGCTTTCGTCATCGTCGTCCTCGCTGTCGCTATCGGAACCTTGAGAGGATGTATCGCTTGGCTTCGAGACGCTCTCCATTTCAATTGCGTCTGCTTTTTCAAGGTCCCCGGAGTCTTTCCTCGAATTCTCTTGGGAATTCGCGACGGTGGTTGAGCCCGACGTTTTTCCAGACCCGCCACCATACACCGCTTCCCACTCCTGACGCTCTTTCATGGTGTTTGCTTCCAATTGCCTTCCAGCTTCGGCTTCGGCTTCCTCGTTCTTCCTTTGTTCTTCTTTTCGCAGCCTCTCTTCGTTCTTTCGACGTTCTCTGATGACCCTCCACAGCCGGAGCTGTGAGATAACACCCAGAACGCAAACAATGACAATGACGGCAAGCTCGACGCGGATGTTCCGAGTTATCGGGTAGGTTTTGGTATTGAGCGGGAAGATGTCGCCATTCAGCCCTGAGAATTCTGTTAGCGATTCCCGATCGGCAAACTGGTGAGCCACACTTTACCCCAGATATATAGCCAGAATTCTTTCAGTCCAGCGCGGCTGAAGCAGTCGATCCCCAAGGCGAGCGCCGTGGCGCCTGAAAATGCAGTCGATATGATCAATCCATAAGGGCGAGTATAGTGGCTGAAAGACAAAGCGTAGAAAGCAACCGAGAGCGCACCAATGAAACCGGCTTTGGTCTCGGTTCCTGTGAGAAGACCTCCGGGCTTTAAACTCAGAAGCCACATGCTCAAGCAGAAACCCCCAAGGAGACAGCCGAGCCCTTCAGTCAATTCTTTGAAGACAATAGACAGGCCTCCGAACGTAACACCTGTGAAGAATACGGCGACGAGATACGCTCCTTGTATTGCGTCACGAACCGGCGGGCTCATGACATACACAATAAGGACCTGAAGACAGGAATAGAAAGAAAATCATTAGCTGCTTTATCTCAGAGCAATCCATTGACCTGAAGTTCGACTCACCGTTACACCGAGGCTGGTCAGAAAGGCCGCAGATAGAAACACTTGGACCCTAAATTCCCATTCGTGAGCCTAGATCCCCAAATGCTCGTCAAATGTGCGCAATACCATAAGTTCTGAATACCGATTAATGCATAGACCAAACCAAGGACCATTAATAGAAATCCACCGACACCCAATGCAGGCGTGATTTTTGGATCGATTGGAAGCCCACTGGTGTTAACTTCCACTGTCTCTGTTGAATCTTTCCATTCCAGATTAGTAGACCGCTCGATCGTGGAAGAAGCATAACTCACTGTCAGATGCAGCAGATGTATTCAAAGATGCTATACTCGTTGTAGTCGATGCGGTTGCATTCGAATGCGACACGCTTGCCGTTGCCGCGCTTGTGGCAGTCGCGGCGGCGCCATCGTCGACAGCATTATCTGCTGTGAAGGCTGTCTTCGGAGAGTCCTGTCTCGCGACGAGAGTGACGAGAGTCCGAACCTGTTGCCGTCCATCGCGAGGTATTTGTACCGCGACTATGGTCAGACCAAACGCGACATGGACGAACAAGGCTATCAATGCGGACAACCGCATATTGACAGTACAAACAGCGCGGTGTAACACAATTCAGTCGATGCGGCGACTCTGGAGAGGAACAAACCAGTTAGGCTCTAGATCTTTGGCAGCTCTCCAGCGGCAGCTCACATAATTTCGTCATATGAATTCGAACGTGTCTGAACAGCAGCTGTCAAAAGTCGAGGGTAATCCGTACACGAAAAGCTGGGTCGCGCCTTCGATCAGAGCAGCGGGGAACCATTCAACCAAATGTAAATCCGGTCAGAAAAAGAAAGCAAACAAAAAAGGAGGGTCGGTCAGGCCTCTGCCACGACGCGACAGGGAATCATCGCACACGTCAAAAGATTTAACCAAGACTGCATGGCTGCACGGGAAATGAGCAATGAACCTCGCCCATCGGCAGTTCGATCCAAGCAGGTTAGACAGCGGAGCTTGAATGCATGAATATGCAAAGAGATCCACCCGACGGGTCTGGCAATCGAAATAGAAGCCTTGGTGGATTGTGATTGGGACATCTCTGCAAGGATCTGCCTGAAAAACACATAGCAGCAACATTGACCTTTCTTAATACTTGGCAAGGAACGCGATCGAGATCCGAGTTTAGTTGCGATGTGCCCCGTACGCCACAGGCCTTCTGATGCGATATCACTGTGTTTACGGAGTACTGGCTTGCGCCTAGACCATCCAGCTCTCGAGTGTAGGACGAGCTTCGTATTGGTCCGAGACGCGGAAATGTCGGACTCATGGCCCAGCTCAACAATTGGCTTGTCTGAGTGTTTGTTCCATAATCCACGATGTGTTCCTGGTCTAGTGGATATGAAAAGCAGGTCTGTGGTGCGGGGTTTCTGGGTCCATGTACGGAGCACTTGCCAGGAACCAAGTTTGTTCTTGACAATTAGGGCAAACAATGCTGCCGTGGCAGGGCCCATGCAATACCAACCTGGCTCCGGGCAGCATGCCATTGTCCGTGTTGTCGAATCGAAGAAGATTCTCAGAAAGCGTGCCATAAACGTCAGACAAGCCCATAGTTCCGGGATCGGCCATCGCGTTGTTGACTAGCCATCGCTAGCCACACTTAGTGGCGCCGTGGCCCGGTGCATAAAAAGACGTGTCTGATGTCTTTTTCTCCGCATTGTGCTGTACCCGACCTATCAGATGAGATAGTTCTTTCGCGATAAATAAAAAAGTGTCATTTGGCGAACTGGCTTTTAGGTCTGTCGCGTTCGAATATATGATTTTCGAGCAAGGAAATGGCATTTCGTGCATATGCATCCAGTAGCGGTCAGGGTCAGGGCCAGAGCCTCGCCTGAACCGAACACCACCGTGTTGACGTATATGAACGACAGCATTGGACCTGCAGCTGAACCGACTTCTATTGCTGTCTGTTCAACCTCCTCAGTGGAGAGTGCAGGAGGCTCAAACTTTACATAGTTTCCTGAGAACTGCCATAGGAAACCCGGCTCACTGCTCATGAGACTTGAGAGATTGAAAAGCCGTGAGGGATTGAACCCAATAATTATCAGAATAATATGGTCGTAATCTAGACAATAATAATATCCATCCCTTGATACCGGATACGGGGAGATGAAGATTTGATGGTTGCTCTGGTGGGTTGGAGACTTTCGGGTTAGCGTCGATGATCCCCTGACTGGGGCTGTGGCGGCCTAGCGTGTTGTCCTAAAAGGTTAAGGCTTAGATCTCCGGAAATTGCATGTGATGTCTCACAGATCGCTAAGACATGGCGCTATTGTCAGTGTGCAGAATTTCAGGCCTTTGGGGAGAATTCCTAGTTATCCTTTCAACTTGGTAATAGAGAAAATGGCGGTGTAATATGATTGGCTGAGTGGTAGCCATCATACTGCAAATGTTGGAACACACTAACTAGAGCTTGTTTCGGTATTCCGAAAAGAAAGAAGGAACAAGCAAAATAATTCGAGAAATAGCGTCCTTGAATTGTGAAATGGTAACTAAGTAATGGATTCGACGACGGTGGACTACTTCCATCAGCTTTGTTGTGACGAAAGTGAGGGAGGTCGACGACATCATCACGTGACCGTTCAGGAACCTAGCTTCTGGACCCGGAAACAGATCCGTCTGGGACGTGGATGACTTGCGAGATCACCGCATCCTTTCCCACCACACAACATCCCGTCCATCACCACACCGGTCCTTTTCCTTCGAGCCTGCAGGAAAAAAAAGAAAAGACACGACACACAACCCCGATTTCACAATGTCGATGCTCGCCTCCCTCCGTCCGGCCCTGCGCACCTCTGCGCCCGCGCTCTCCGCGCGTTCCTTCAGCTCCTCCTCGTCGCGCTCCGTCGCCCGTTTGATCATCACCGGCCGCCTGGCAGCCGAGCCCGAGCTGCAAGCGACCTCGACCGGCCAGGACGTCGTCAGGTACGCCGTCGGCACCACCTACGGACCCAGGGACAACCGCCACACCAGCTGGTTCCGCGTCTCCAGCTTCCAGCCCGAGGGACCTCAGAGAGATCGTCTCCTCAGCTTGCCTAAGGGGTAAGTCGAACAGTATTTCTTTTTTTGGGGCACAAACTTGATTATTTCGTGCAATGCTTGCGTGATCGGATAATTGGTGCCCGAATGTCAATCGAATTTTTGGACGATCCTCACCCGATGCATGTGCATCCACGTTGCATGAAACAAAATCAATAGATCCAATTCACCCAAAGGCTAACGCGCATTTCCTCTCTAGAACCCTCGTGTACGTCGAAGGTGATGCCAGCATGCGCCAGTACGAGGACGCAGACGGAAAGAGACACTCGAGCCTTAACATTGTCCAGAGTGAGTTTTCGGAGAGGAACTTGATGAGCCTGCAGCGTGCAGATTGGGGGGGCTATGTTAGCTGACAGTTTTCTTTCTTTTTTTTTTAGGAACTCTCGAGGTCCTCAAGCGCCCTGCTCCCCAGACCGAGACTTTCAACCCCGAGGAACACTCCCGGTAAGGCGCTGAGATAGACGGTGAACGGTGAACGGTGAACTGCAGGGTGGGGTGTACAATTTTTATCTCCAATGTTCTGGTGTCTAGGAATCGATATGTTCCCTTCGTCGGTCAAGGGCTCTTTTTGCCGCTATTCCTTTTAGTCTTGTATGTCATACGTATACCCTTAAATACAATTGCGCTCAATTCGAGTTTCTCGTTCACCGCGACATCCTTTCGACACGATGCTGGTAGAACTTTATGGGTTACTGGCTGATGTCGTATGCACTCATGCGACTCGGCGCTCTCCGCTGATTATATAAGAGGAGATTTGCTATCACGGGAGGAATGCACGGTGGTCAAGTTAGTTGAAGTGAAAAATTGATTAAGTTATTTCGGTCTCTATCCATGCAAAGAACCGGGTAAAAGAAATTGCATCAACTCGAGTATATTCAAGCTTACGCCGACTCGTTGGTCGACAAGATGAATGGTGGCAAGTTGACAATCTCGAATGGGAATGGAAGACGCATTGGAGGAATAGGCGGCCAACGGGCGCTTAGAAAAGAGAAGTAGATTAAAGGACAAAAGAAAGAGGTGTTTTTGACAGGGAATTCCATGTCACCGCGACATTGGCGAATCTCGACCGGTTTGTTTCTATCAACTTCCTGCCCGAAAGAGCTTTCGAGAGTTGCCGATCTTCAATATCAGTGACGGTGAGCTCGGGAAGTGTTCGCTTCGACGCTTGCAGCAAGGTGGATCACGCATGCATTTCGCTCTGCTGACTGATCACCTGCTTGACTCGGATGAACTTCTCTCTGTCTGGGGAAAGGGAAGTCTCGGTGTCACGATCAACGCTTTGGGTTAGGCTCTTGTCCGCCCAAGCATTGGTGCAAACTGTGGTCGAGGCCGATAGGTCAGGGACCGAAGCCATGCTTTGCTGACCACGAGCAAATGGGTTCCGGAAAAAGCGAGCATTAAACCATGATGGTTTCCCAGAGCTCAGGTTTTTCTGTGGGCGAGAGATCCCCTTTTCAACTTCGTTTGAGCTCGAATTGAGCGTACCCGACGTGACAGAATTGTTCGAGTAGGTCCTGTAATAAGAGTTAGGGTTGAATGGAAAAGGCAAAGGAGAGTCAGCAAGCATACCTTGAACCAACAGACCGCTTGTGATGGAATAGCAACTTGGCGCGGCTGCTGATGGATCCCACCATACTGGTCGTCGAGTTGGCACGGAGAGTCGTTGGCCGAGAATGCTGATGTGACAGGCCGGGGAAGCAACGGTCAAAGCCCAGGAAGGCAAGGCATGAGCGATACAATTTGGCGGCGTCTCTGCCGAATCCGAAGAAGAAGAAGGTAATGATGCTACCGGCAATTGCATTGTATCGGTCAAAGAACACCGAACCGCCGGAAGGGAGCATAATTGGCATATTCCAGTTCGGACCATGAACCACATTCCAGGAATAAGGGTGCCACGTTGGGAGCGCAAGATTGATATTGTACGAGAGCATCCAGAGAGAAAACGGAAGAATTCCGAGAAGCATGACGAATGCCATGAAGAAGAGGCGGAGGAATCGCGACTTGCTCAATTTGCTGTTAGAGGATTGAAGAATTTCCCCGAACTGGCGCCTGTATCTGTGAAGACGCAACATGACGAGACCTGAATATTCGATTAACAAGAGACAGTCGAGACATGTGGAACACACCACTTACAACAATAGTACGCGGCGATGAGAAGGATGATAGGCGGCCACATCCAAGACAACACGATGGTCATCCAGCTTTCGTCGAAGGCATTGACACATCCAGAAATGGAGAAGAGATAATAGCGAGCAGGTTGAATCACAATCTGGTCAATCATGGCAATTACCGGGACAATCACACAGAAAAGAAGCTCGACGAACCGCTTGCGCCAGCGCTGCGATTGGCTCGGAACCAGTGAAGCACGGCTGGTATCGAGCACGACGGCCAGACTGCGAAAGATACAGAGTATTGTTCCAGGTACGGCGACGTAGCCGGCGATCATGAACTTTACTTCGACATCGCAAAGGCCCTCGCCGTTCCACCACGAGGCGATATCATCATTCGGCCAGATCAAAGCGTTGACAATGTTGAAGACATTCAACAAAACAAACCAGAGACTAAGACAGGTAGCAGGGAAATTCCGATTCTTCCACTGCAGGATCAAAGGAGGGATACAAAGGACAATTGCAATGAAGGAGAGAGTCGGGATGGCCACAGCCAGCGGATAACGCTGCGTGCTAGACGCCATTGCGAGAAGTTGTAGATATCGGATACCAGCTCCGGAATTTGATGTACAAGATGAAAGTCCCTCGATGCTTCCGTGCTAGGCCTTGTAGTATCAAGGTAAAGAGTTAGAGTGTATGACCGGGGTAAGAAGCAGAGTGAATGTCATCTTCTTCGAGAACTAAGTAGATGACCGGCTGTCGAAAGGACAGAAACGGTAGAATAGATCATTCAGAGCAGAGACGAGAATAAAAGATGGTCCTCTGAGTAGATCAGTGGCTCTATTGAGGTTAATCAGGGACGGATAGGTACATGATTGAATAAGAACTGGCGTGTGTTGTTGCATCTCATGTTGCACACTGTCGTAGAGGGGCCAAGTATCCCCATCACCTTATAGATTATTGAGGACATGGTCACGGCCATCGAGTGACAGAAACGAAACCTACCCATTGGAAAGGGCAATAAGCCTCAATAAGGAGCAGTGAAGGCTCGTATGGCGTCGTGGTTGAGGATCCATATCTTGTCTCCGCCAGATGGTTTGGTAGAGGAACGGGACCAAACCCCATTTGGGTGTCAATAAGCATCCATATGTCCACTTGTGGAAGGAACCGCTGTCGTCCCCAACGCACCCGATTGAGAGCTTCAGCGTCCGTGGTCGCTTGTGTTCCAGGCACTTATTGAACCTTGGTACTGATTGACGGCTTGAAGTTTATGGATTTGTAGCCGAGTGAGAACTGTATTCATTCTCATCTTGAAAAAGGATCGAAGTTCGCTCGCAGACTCCAGTCGAGTAGTAAAGTAAACCTGCAAGAAGATCGCATCTCGCGAGAATAGCAGGAATCGTGCCAGCTGCAATTACCTAAAACAACGTTGGAAGTAAGGAGATGTAAGCGGCAACTTGTTGTTCGAGCTGACAGGAACCGTGAGTTGCGGACCTCTTCTGAACCGATATATATGCGAATACTGTATGCCATATTAGTTGATTCAAGCTTCAGCAGGAAGTTCATGCCATTAGGGATCAGTGGAGATATTGACAGACAAGTGTCATTGTTGATAAATCGTTGGTTGATGGTGGATAGTAGAGAGTCTACTTAGGTAGAGACTCGTCCCTTCCGTTTGGCTCCGTGGCGCATGTCGTCATAGGCCCAACCAACCGTCTCTCCGCGTGTTTGCGCCGAGTCTCAGCTCCTTAACCACAACCCCGGGTTAGTTATCATACGACTGCAAACTGCTCTGTCTTGAGGCTCGCGACTATCTCTCTTTGGGGAAAGCGATGTGACTGACACATGGTACGTTCAGCCATTTTCTCTGGTCACCGCGAATGATGTTATATCAACATTCATTCGGGTCGCGGCACTAACCATCCCTCGACTCTCAGGCGGTTCGTCATGGCAGAGCAATCTCGGCAGTCCGCGTCACCACAAGTGTCGTTCCAAAGCAGCACCCATCTCAACCCCTCCGCTTCGATGAACCTTCGACAGCGCGGCCCGTCTCGCGCGGCGACTTTCGCCGAGGGGACGTCGAACTTGCAGAGCCAGCGCCGCAACTCGATCCTGTCGGATTCCGTATCCGAGGCGCGAAACTCGATTCGATCCTCCACGGACAATTTGTTGTTCCCGCGAGTGAACAAGGGCACGGACACTGAGTTGTCAAATGAGGAGTCTCACTGGCATTCTGCGCCCCTTGCCCTTGCCCTATTGCCTGCTATTGCAGGGGTATTCTTCAAGAACGGGAGTGCCGTCATTACCGATGTCACTTTACTTGTCTTGGCAGCTATATTCTTGAATTGGTCCGTCAGGCTGCCATGGTGAGCAACCAGTCTTCTCTTGGGTTTATCCTGCCAGGAGTGCAACGGGCTAAGTCGGTCTACTAGGGACTGGTATCGCTCCGCACAAGCAATTCGACAGCAGGAGCCCAAGGACTACGGTGTTAATGAATTTCCGCCAGACCTGGAGACAGATGACAACCAGCGTCGTCCAGAGTCAGACGACGACGCCAACAAGTCAGCACCAGAATTCGCGCAGAAACGACAACGATCGGCCGCAGCCAGTGCAGCCAGCAAGGAACTGCAGATACACGAACTTGCAGCCCTGGCGTCATGCTTCATCTTTCCAATGATCGGAACGTGGCTCTTGCATGCCATTAGATCAAAATTGTCTCGACCCTCCGAGGGATTGGTGTCGAACTATAACTTGACCATCTTTCTGCTTGCGTCCGAGATTCGACCCTTTTCCCACCTTTTGAAGATGGTACAGGGCCGAACACTGTACCTTCAACGGATCGTAGCATCATCCCCCAACGAAGATGAGAAACTCGATGCCAGCAAGATTCAGGATCTCAACAAACGCTTAGAAGAGCTTGAAGCTCACGTCGCAGAAGCTGCTGCTGCACGACTTTCTTCCGATGCGACAGATCAACACCCGCCGTCGCCGAAGGAGCAAGAAAGTCTCCAATCACTAGTCTCGCAGGCGGCCGCGGAGATTCGAAAAGGCTTCCAGCCCGAAATCGACGCTCTGAACCGTGCAGTCCGACGCTACGAGAAGCGGACTGCCGTCACCACCTTCCAGACAGAGAATCGACTCCAAGAGCTGGAAACACAAGTGCGCGATGCCATCGCCATGGCTGCTGCGGCACAGCGTTCCAGCGCGCATCGGCGGCGGAGCTTCGCATTCACATTGCTGGATAGGGCCTGCGCCGTCATTGTGGTTCCCACCCAATTCATCTTGGCAGTCACGAGCTTTCCCGCTCGCACTGCAAATTGGGGTCTTGGATTGTTCAAATCATTCTTGCTGCGACGACCACCATCGGCAAGGGCAAGCAAAGGCAAGCTGCCGCAGCGCCGATCATCGCAGTCACCGAGGCGGCTTCAGAAGGTCCCCCAATTATCACAAGCTCCTCCAGGAGTAAGGAGCGCGAGGAAGGTAATCTACGAATAGCCCAACAATCCATCTTTCAGGTGATGAGACTTGATTTATCCGGGACTATTTGTTGGAGCTCAGGCAATGATCTCATTTATTTTCGGCCATTATAATATTCTTTTTTTGCCATAGTATCTTGTTTTAAGGCTAGCAAACGTTGAAAGCAGCACTCTATTTGATAAACTATCTGATTTTTTTTCCCGTGCATGGCGATTTATTCGTGCTCCTCGTCCTTATCATCTATTCGCGTTTTCTCATTTCATTATTCTCGCTTGGGACGTGGAACCGTGGAATCTTTGGACAGTGCTCGAATCGGAAAATTGGCAATATAGGGGGGGGACCACGGGTTAATTGAACACCGGGTTCCAACCGGTGTAGACTTGGACGGAAAAAAGGCTAGGTATAATTATAGGTACAAGCTGATTGATTCTTTGACCAGCGAAAGTCTTCTTTCCGTAGTCGCATCGCTGGCTACCTCGCGATGCCAGATGCAGCATGGAACATCATTGATTTTCTGGTTCCGATTCGTAAGAAATAGGCGTGGGAAAAGATGGATTTACCAAATCTTAAGCATGGTTGGGCGGTGGAGAATTTGACTGACCTTGAGAATTAACTTGGTTAGTTGGTCAGCCATGTTCTTCGAATATATTTCTTATGTCACGTAGCTATAGAGAATAATGCTGGACCGAGTTGAGAACACAGATTCTGTTTATAGAACAAATGCAATGTTACAATGCAGCTCTAACTTACGATTCCTATTTACACATGATTTCAACTTCCACCCCCGGAGGGCCCACGATTATCCACGCCTGCACTCTTCAAGAACGGTTCAATAATGCTTCGTTTACGCTCGTCCCAAATCCGTTTATCTTTCTCTTTAGTCGGAACAGCCACGTCTGCGGAGATGAGGACATTGGAGAACACCGAAGCAAGAGCCAACTCGACGGCCTGTCGTCTCTGCATGACAGGGTTGGCGTTGAGCTCGGAATTGCTCGACGAGGTATGCGAGCGAGCTCTGCGACGGAAACTGCCACCGGAGATGAAAGCCGCGGTTGACGCTGGAGACGGGTAGGTTTGCTGGCCTTGTGTCGGCGGCTTGTCACTTGGTCGTGGCGGGATGGGAGTCGCAGGCGCTATTTGGTTGGCGATGTGAGCCAGCATGAATGTCACAAACGTAAAAGATACACTGTGGGCAGGCGAGTAGGCAAGATTCTCCAGAACCCAAGCCTGGAGTTCTTCCCAGGAGCGAGGTGGTTTCTTTTCCTTCTCCCGGCTGATGATTTGCTTCTCCATCTTCTCCCAGACAGAAGCGGTGACAATGCCATCGCTTAGTGAACGGAGGAAAGTAATAAGTGTCTCGGAGAGAATTTCTAAGCGGTGCAGTGACGATACCTCGGGCGGGAAGATGCTGTCGGGCTGTCGATTCGTGTCCAAGGCTTCACGGACAGATGCTAGCAGAGGCGCTCGCTCTTCCGAGTCCTTTAATGTCCACGTTTCCGGCTTGAAAGGCCAAACAGTACCATGAGGTTCTGCAGCCCACGGAGGAGATTCTTCATCTGCTGCTTGGGTCATGCCCCACTCAGCAACAGCACGTTCGGTCAGCTCGGATATTGCTTCGGTCAATCTGAATAGCTCACGGGGAGCGGACAACCGAGCGCCGGCGTCGTCTTTCTTTTGTGCCGACGGTGCCGCGGCTGCCAGGCTTCGAGCTCCTGTTTCTGGAATACGGGTAAGTTCGTCCAAAGACCGGCCGAAGCAGGTGGGCAGCCAATTCGCATGCGCAGGGATGAAATGATCGCGACCGTTCGTGACCCGAAGAACTAAGATTTCCTCCAACTTCAACCGCCCAGCATTGAGTAGACGGACATGAACGATGTCGCGAACGCGCGCAGTAACCTCGACATTGGCCAGTTCACCAGGAAGCAGAGTGTGTTCCTCGGAAGGCAGTCGATGGCTCTCATGCTTGGCGTCCGCATCAACTGGCCGATCCACTTTAATCTCAAGCCAAGGCGGCGTTGTTGACTTAGCTTTTTCCTCGAGACTAGGTTTCTCGGCAAAGGTGAATGTCGCAGGGACGCCACTGGTGTTGGCAACAGTCAATGTTCGGCTGATAGGAAAATCAAATGGTACGTCGCCGAAATCAATTGCGTTAGGATCGCGTTCTTCGGTGCTGGGGCCATCCGCAGGCATGTCCACCACGACCGTCAAGTCAGGTCGGGCTTCGTTCTCGGCTTTGTCTAACTCCCGCACCACTTCCTGATGAACCTTCGCTTTCAGTTCTGGAATGACACAATCGAAAGTCAAAGTGAAGCCAGCATCTATGGGCTTGTGGTCCGAGGAGAGAATACCCTGATGAGATGCATAGTATTCAAGTCGGAGGGATTCATCTGCCGGCGCTTCCGATGGAGCTGGAGCGTTCTGGACGGACGCTCCATCTGCACTGGGATCGTAATCGCTTGCACTGTCCGCGCCGTCTTTGGAAGGGTCATAATCAAAAAGCACCTTGTCATCAGCATCGGCTTTATCCAAGCCACGGGCTTTCATTTCTTCATCCCTCTTTTTGGCTGCCTCGGAGTCTTTCACGCGCTGGTCGTAATTTAATTTATCCTGCCGGGTTCGGTATAAAATCCGATCGCACCAACTGGGGCCACGATGTTTTTCACTTGAATCGAACACGGCAACGCTTCCCACATCGTACTTGTACGTGGGAAGAAAAGAGATCTCGCCCTCTCGCCATCCTTGATGAAACGCTTTCCCTTGCTTTTGCTGCATGCGAAGCTGATCGTGAGGGATCAAGGACGAGATGGTCGTCTGAAGAGACGCGGGATCGACATGAGGCTCTATGTCGTCGTCCGAGACAGGTGAAGGATGTGAGTCCGACCCCTCCCCATCACTGGGCTTTTTCGGCTTTTGATCCTTTTGGGCAGCGGCCGGTGGGGATTTTGGAGAATCCTGCTGGCCATCCGATTGACGTACAGATCCGCCCGTCCGGTCATATTCATTTGCGGTGTGTCGAGCGAGGACATTTCGCACGTCGTCTCCTGAAATGTCTTCCAGGCGATAATTCAAGTCGCCAAACCAAAAGCCAAAGTCCTCGAGGCCTATGGATTGACATAAATTATCCCTAAGGTTCTTTTCGGGATTGACGCGGTCGAACTTGGTACGTGTAATGATCTGCAAAGCGTCCCAATTCCGTCGCTCCAGGCTGTTCTTGTCTGACCCCGCTGCCAGATGGCAGTTCACAAATACTAAGCATGTTGTCTCACCGAGCATAAGGCGGGTAGCAACACCCCCTTTGTTCCCCATGTACCCCAGAAGCCCAGTGCCCACGCTTGCGCTGCTGACCGACGATATGAACGGAGCAACGGAAGGGGCAGCGTATATCAAAAGCAGAAGCCCAACTAGCTGTGTCTCTGCCGTCAAGACATAGCCTTCGGGAAGAGCGCTTTTAACCGCCGTCTTCCACTTGCCCGAAGGCGCCGGATCGACGAACGGTGTCAACGTCTCTGCGGGTGAGGAGAGATCCACAATCTCTTGAAGTCCCAGGACATAGAGCCCCACCTCTTCGTTATCGAACTCCTCATGCTTAGAGTCCTCGGCTTTCTTCGTCTCTTCGGAATCATTCCCCATCGGTTGGCTTTCTCCGGATTCGCCATCTGATTCCTTAGGCTGCTTCTGATCGTCGGTGACTTGCAGACTGGAGAGCTTCCTACAAACCCCTTCGCCCTTGACGAACCACTTTCCGAGGTCCTTCTCGGTTCCAGCGATGGAAGCCACATTCCATGTCCCAACTTTGATTCTGATCGACCGCTGGCGGGTATATTCCGCTTTTCTTGCTCGGACTTTTTGGGCGAGAGACGTGAAGTCGAGAGCCGGATCGCTGCGATTGCTTTCGTCGCTATCAGAAGGGGGGTAGTTGCCAGGTGGCGGGCCCTGTTGCTGTTGCGATGGCGACTCCGGCTGCTCTTCGCCGGAAACCATTATGGAAAAACGTTCTCACAGCCCACGACCGTGCTCGTTGGCATCGCTCGGAGCGTTGAGTATATACAAATGAAGACGCCGCACACGACCTTGAGAGTGAGGAAAGCTGAATAATCGCAGAGAAATATATATCGAATACAAATGAGGTCGAGTTCACGGGGGGTCGAGACACAATGCGTAAATGATGAGGGAAAGGGTTGGCGGACGTGAAACAGTCAAAGTCATCACGAGTCGAGCATGGACATTGGTAGAGGGGCGCTCAGACGCACAGCACTTGTACCTGCATCACGAGATGCCACCAGCCGGTTGGGAGGGGTCAGGAAGAGGGGAGGAAGGAGGCGGTGGTTAAGTTCAGTTCGTGGGGGGCTCGGCGGAGGACCGTGGATGGCGAGTGACGACAGCGACGGTGCTGTGTGGAGATCAGTCAATTAGTAGTGTCTTATGATAGCTTCTCCAGAGCCTAGCAAGAGGACAAAGGCAAAGGCTATTGAAGTAGCATGTGTAGACGTAGCATGGAGATCGAAGGGAACAAGTTCCAGGCCTTTACAGGCTCACTAAGTGACTAAAAGCGCAACGGTTCGTGTCGATCGTCTTGGTCTTGGTCTTTCTCGAAACGTCACTGCCGACTTCCTCCACCTCCGACCGCCTCTGTTTACTGCCCAACTTTAACCTATACTGTTTACGGAGTTCCTTCCAACCTCAGTCGGCCATATTCAACAGGGAGCACTTTCCTTCCCTTCTATATCCCTACCTAAGGTATTACCTACACGCCCCTCACACACCATGACGTCTCGTAAACCTCGGCGTCAAAACAACCACAATTACCACAACCAGCAGAACCAGCAGAACCAGCAGAACCAGCAGAACCAGCATCATTTCACCTCGGACTATGAATCAGACAACCCAAACTACTTCTCCGACACGCAGCAGCAGCATCAACGATCGCAAGAACCACCCATGACAGCTCCCCCACTCCGCTCCAACGAGGAGCTGAACCTCGCCGTCCTCCGCCGCCACAACCCCTCCATCACCTCCATCCTCTCGCTGGCCCCCTACGCAGTCGTCTACATCTTCAGCCCGACGACGCGACAATGGGAAAAGAGCGGCATCGAGGGGACCATGTTCGTGTGCCAACTGGAACAAGGCAGTCTCGGCGAGGAGCGGTACAGCGTTTTCGTCCTGAACCGCCGCGGCCTCAACAACTTCGACATCCTCCTGACCGACGGCGAGAACGTGGAGCTCACGGAAGAATATGTCATCCTGAAAGCGGATAACGAGGGAGGGCTCGATACGAATGGAAGCCCGAATAACAACGGCAACGGTGCCGGTAAGGATGGCGATGTCAAGATTTACGGTCTGTGGATTTACTCGGAGCCGCCGCCCAACTCGACTTCGGAAACGCGCACCCTCAACGCGCGGACGATCATGGAATGCGCCGTTCATGCGGGCAAGAGTCTGAAGCTGGCGCAGGAGCGGCTGGACGCAATGCGCCAGAACGGCTTACATGTTGCTGCGGCCGCGGCGGCCACGACGACAGCACCGACGGAGGAGGTGCAGGAGAGCGTCCCGATGGGTCGACAGATTTCGCTGAAGGATCTCTTCGGGCAACAGCGAGCACAGGATGATGGGTGGAGCGTCCATGCACATAACCTCGGTCCTGGGGAGGTGCAGCAGCAGCAGCAGCAGTTCCCCGCAGGGACTTCAGCGGCTCAAGCGAAGCAGGATGTTCTTGGGGATTTGTTCCGGAAGGCGGGGCTGGCGTATCAGGGTGGGCAGGGCTATTGATAGAGGTTTCATTCTTTTCGTTGATTCGGCTTGCCTCGGGTGATTCCTCTGGTTTACTTTCATCGACCTCTTGGCGAACATATGCGTTGGAGGGATATGTGGCGTAGTGTCGCTTGAGATACCCATGAAGTTTGGTCTAGTTACAGCGGTTCAACCCAATCCAATGCTAATGAATAACGCCTCCTTTCTATATATACATGTGCTCGGTCCAATTCCCGAATGCTGTAATATGCGACTCATTGCCCGCTCACGATATCCTTGATCATCTCGGTGACCTTCCGCGCCATGACCTCATTATGTCCTGTACCAAGATCAGCAACGACAGCTCAACCTGTGAAAGAAAAACATATACAACTCACTCAAACAAAAAGCATGCGGCAGCCCCTCCTCGCAAACAATCATCTTCGGTCCCCCCTCCGTCCGTCCCCGAAGGTGGACGACCTCATCCCTTGTCTGCTCCGCGACCCAGTGGTCGTTCCGACCGAAGTAGAAGACGAGTCTGGACAGCGGTTCCTGCGCCGTAGATGCGCCCCAGACATCATCGCTCCATTTGTCCGAGGTGATGGTGCGCATTTCGTCGGCAGCCATGTGTCTATGCCATTTTGCACATACATATTAGACGCGGACTTTTCTCAGCCGGCAGCGAAATCAAGGGGAAGGGGGGAAAACATAAGGGGGGACAACATAAGGGGGGACAACATACAAAGCCTGCCTCACTCCACCTGGACTCTTCAAAAACGCAAGCGTGGTATCCACCGCCTCGTCGGGCGGTGATCCCATCACGCGCTGGATGATCGACCGCAGGGTCGCGTCGGGGAACATGCTGGCGAGGAGTTTCGCCACGAAGCTCACCACGAGAGCGAGCTGGGGGATGAAGAAGAGGAGCCACTGTAACGATCTCACGAATCAGGCTATAAGATTTCCCAAGGGTAGGTTCGATGCCATTGGATGCAATGTATGAATAAAATCACGCATCGGGGAAACGCACCGTCAACTTCCGCCCCGAAGGCGACTTCGCGATGTCCACAACGGTCGGAAACAGCATGACGCCGCCGACGATATCGAACTCGGGTTTCTTCTTCGCGCTGCTTGCAGGACCCTCACCCTCGCGGTGTCTCCTCAACACCTCCATGGCGATGTACGCCCCGACGGAGTGGCCCATTAGAATCACTTTCGGTTTCTCCCGGGGAGCAGTATTCGCCATGAACTCCTCCAGCCGATGCTGGACATGGCAAATCTGTTGCTCGAGGTCATATGGCCTCGAAGAATCGGCAGTGGTGCGGCTTTCGTGATCGTCGACGTGAAACCCTGCCAGGCTGCATCCGTAAATCTGACACGATACTTGTTGATGATCATCACCGGTTGATTTCCTCAGGTTCAATGCGAGCAAAGACAGAAAGGTGTGGTAGTACGATATCAAGCCCGGGTTCCCGGAGATGAAGAATATGGTGACTGGTGGCTTGGTGGGATTGGAGGGGTGAAAGAAGACATTTGAGGTAATTCGGGGTTCTTGTAGAGAGAGCATTATTGCCTATTCGTGCAAGTACGGGATGTTCAATGCATCGAGCTCACAAGGGCAAATGTCGAGGTGATGAAAAAAAAAAATTGGAGCAATAGCGACAACGATCCCAAGATGGGTCAATTGATCTGGAGGTTAGATTGTAGAGTGTTCGATGGAGATGCCGAGGTACACCGTAGGCATCTTTCTCACGAGGTGGATCGATTCGAATGTTTTCTGAAGATCAGTCATGCGGGTCTATGAGACAATTAACTGAATATTAGCGCTTGGCAGAAATCAAAAATGAGATTGAAAGATTGAATAGTTACACAATCAAGTTCTTGTCTGAGGAATGGAAGGTCACTCGAAGCTGCATGCACAGTTGAAGATCCAGCGGAAACAATTAGCGGCCGAATCGGAGACCTAGGCTTGACAGGGGGTTATTCTGGGTTTCGCTTGGCCAATCATTGGTAGCTTCGCCTGTAGCTACAATCAACATCTATATTGTACATCTATAATATACAATACGGAGGAGTGATACATATCCCAAGTGGAGGAGTCTACGACGGCTGGTGAGCGATAACCACTCTTGAGACGTCAATGAATTTCTGACAATTAATTTGAATCATTGAGAAGGGGGGCCATTCTCAATGACAATGGGTATTCAAGGTTCATCCATGAAATGCACACTTCCATTCATTGCAGTCCGTTTCATCCAGTTCCCGCGACTCCGTTCCTTTGAACCAGAGCTCCTCATAAACCCCGAGGCAAATAGAAGAAACAAAGAGACACCCCAAGGGCTAGGGCCACCAAGCCCAATCCCTGTTTCGCCGGCCTGTAACCCTGAGCACATAATATGAGCATCGCGCAGGCTGTTTCGCGCCATCTACAACACACAATACCTCATTCCCGATTTCCCTCGCTCGCCAAACAATGACGGTGTAGACCGTAGACAACATGTAAAGGAGACGTAGATAATAATAAGGGCAGGCAGGGAAAAGCAGAGAGATCCTGGGCTCTCGAGAACCTGATAGTCTCTTATCAGCTTTGATGTAGGAGACTGCAGAAGAGGATGGAAAACGGTTTTCAGGTTTACATCAACCTGGGCGGCCTTGCGGCATGATGTCGAGAAATGCCAAGAGGGACATGAACAAAATAAACAAATCTCAAAAATGACGCAAAATACAGAAAGTCACACACGAAACCATTCGACCATCGCTTCATCTGGTATCTAGAGTAGTCGTTAAAACGAAAACAGACAGGAGCACGGGCTGAGTGACAATCGCTGGCATTGCAAAGATTCGGCAGCGATTGCTATCATCCACCATCATCCCCATGCTTTTTCTCCCGGTTTTCTTTTTCTGTGCTGTCATGGGTCATGGTTACAGCAGGATCGGTATCAGACATAGGCTTAAGAGCCGAGCTGAGATTTATCGCGATCCTCTTGGGTGCTGCGCTGGCGACATTGTTCCCGGAAAGGAAATTCTGCGTCGCCCCTTTATCCGCGGAAGTTATCGACCCAATCGAAAGGCTCTTTCGTCTTCTTAGAAGACCCGCACTTCCAGTACCGCTACTGGTAGAGCTCCGTCGCTTCGGTCCCGAACTGAGTTTGACCAATTCATCTTCATCTTCCTCTTCACGTCGACGCTTTTCTGATAGCCGTTCTGGAGGAGTCTGAGCTGCTGCAGCTACTGGAGTTGCAGGTTCAGCGGGTGTTACAGTTGCACGATCTGCGGAGTCCGCGGGTGATTGTTTCTGATCCGCCGGAGATTCTGGTTTAGTATCCATGGCATCGTCATCCTCCTCCTCATCATCTGGGTAGTCAACCAACGGTTTGACCATTGGCGAAGCAGAACCATTCTGCGCCTGAGCGACCACCATGGCTTCCGGCTGATGAACCTGCTGCCACTGAAGCTTGGAATTAGCACGTTCCTGGCTGTCACCGTGCTCTGCGAGATATGCTAAGAGACCTACCTCGTCCTCGTCGTCAGATGTGTTGAAGTACTCTTCTTCCGCAGCATCCATCTCCCTCACGCCTTGCCAGCGCTGGCCATTGAGCTGACTTCTGCGAGACGGCGTTCCATCTTCCTGAGAGAACAGTCCCGAGTCCGCTTCTGCTCCGTAACCTTGCAGCTGATCGTAGCGTAGAGCCAAGGTGTGGAACGTGTCCACGTATGTGATGTTCATCAGTTTTTCACGGTACTTTTCTACCACATGAAGAATGATGGGTTTGATGTTTTCCCGCTTGATGAATTCGAAGAGTTCCAAACATGCCGAATTCAGTAAATTATCACGTGGCATTGTTTCGTGAACGATATCAAGAATCAATCCAAAAGTGTTGTTGTGAGTCATTAAAGCTTGGTAAAAGGTATCTTGAAGGCTAATCAATGTGCGGAAGAATTTCAAAGCAGCTATAAAAATTGTTAGGTCTGTTTAGACTCTTGTAGAACGGGACGAAGGAAAGCTACTTACTCAATTTGAGATGCTTTTGAGGCACCCTCAGTAACTGCGCGACACGAGGTGCTAAGGATTCGCTATGAATGAAGTTCCGACTCCGGTATAGATGTTGACGAACAAAAAAGGTAAGAATATCAACAAGATGTGCATGTAATGAAACTTCCTGGAACGTCAAGTCATGAACTATCAAAACCGAACTTTGTCAGCATATCAATCTAATATTATGAAAAAATAAAAAACGGATGAGAGGCTTACGGCTGGCACGTTTTTCGAGCCGTTTTAATGGCAAGAATAGCCTTTTGGCAGATTCATCAAAATGGTTTTGAACAAATGCATCAGACAACAAGTTAGGACGCAGCTTTGCGAAATAGTCGGCGCCAGCCCGACCCATCGTGTCTTGCAGAGGAATCTGGGGATCTAGCAGAACTTTGATGGCATCCGCAAGCTGATTCTTAACACCAAGATCGGTCTCTGTGTGGAGCAAGTCGATGAGTGTATCCGTGAGAGGTGTCTTTTTCTCGTTGACAGCCTTGAGCATGTATCCGCGCATCATCACCGGGTCATGGTCCAGTAGCGCCACCAGGATATCAATACCTGTAGTCCGCATGGAAGGATTTTGATGTTTCACGGCGAAAGCGATTACGGCAAAAAGGCCATGATTGATGAAGTTTCCAAACAGAGTGGCACGCGAGGGGACCTGCAGATTCTTTGCAATGGCGGCGCATTGGTGAAGAAACTGTACAGCATCATCCTTCCGTTTTGCATCCGCATTCCTTGGATCAAAGATCGAGAAAAGTTCCTTTAGAAAAGGCCCGTTCGCTTGGAGATGATTCACGATTTCGACTTGGTTGAAGAAGATCAGAGAGTTGAGGACCGAGAACGTCGGGTCGTCCAAGATCCGAGCCAGAACCACATCCTTCAGATATTGCAAGCGCCATGTGCTTCTAATCTTTCTGCGAATGAGAGGGTCTCTTATCGGAACCACTTCCTTGTATCGTGACTGATCCGCAAGATACTGTCTGTGATTTGCTTTATGTGTAGGGAACTCGGGATCATCTGGATCAATTAGCGACTCCCATCTTTTGCAACCTCAGTCAACCGAAACAACCTACATTCGAGCGCCCCGACGACCCCCAGAATGACGGGATCCGAAACGACGGTTTCGATGATGGCGTTGTCGTTGAGAAGGATAAGAGATTTCATGATGTTGCAGAGACGATGCAGGTCTTCGAGGCTTTCGAGGTCTTCCGCGACCGTGACCAAGGGTATCAATTTCGTAATGTACTCATCGCGAATGATAAACTTGGACAATGCGTCTCGACCAGGTTGAGTCATACTAGCCGCTCGCATGATTTGTTCAATTTCAGGGAGGTTTCCAAGTTCCGGGGGCGGTAGCATAATCGACTGGTAGCTCTCAAGATCGTCTGATAAGGCATCATCTGAGCAAAGGACAGTGTCAGTCGTGATGGAGTATTGACCTATTGTGATATGGGATGAGATGAGACCAACCTGGCGGTGCATTGTTGATGAGTTGCTGTAGTATACTATTCACAAATTCCCTTCACGTTTCCGTTAGTCGCAAAGTCGACCGATTAACAAGAGAGCCGCAAGGGCACAAGAGGGATCCCACCAGATCACCGCGCAACCTTCGGCCTCTTGAAAACTAAGAGCCATATCCGTTCCATTGGACTCCGTCCATACGATCAATGTCTCTAAGGATGCCGCACCACCGTCAGTAATGCCCCATGATCCGGTAACTGTAGGTGAGGGAACGGAACCTTGCTGCTTCTGATACCCATCGTCCTTGGTGATCTTCGTCTCCAGCAGTATCCTTTCTGGTTCGTCTTCCGATTCAACGAATATTCGAGGCTCATTCTGTTGGATAGCAATGCGTTAGCAATGCAGATCGAGTTTTTCGCTGGCGCGCGCACGATGCTCCTCCGCGGTCGCAACGGACGTTGCGGCGCCCGAACCACGCAATGCAGCGAGCAAACCGAGAGCAAAATCACGAGCAGTTCTTACTTCGAGAATCTGTCCTGTGCAAAAGCCTGTTCCTCGATCAAACCAGTCATTATCTCTCAGTTCGTAGACCTTCACCCGCTTGCGATCGCTGGGCGGCGACAGCGCCAGCGCCATGATCTGGCAGGAAAGGAGATGTGGCGTCTCGTCACTCCGGGACAGCTCCAGATGAGTGTACCGGCGCGAGGAGAGCCACGGAGCGAAGAGACTTCAAGCAAAGGCGGGCGCTGCCTTGACCTCGCTGGACGGAGGGATGGTGCGGAGGGAGGGAAGGGTTTTCGGATGATGATGTTGCAGCTGCTGATGATGATCGTGAGTTGGGTCGGGCCACCTGACGGCCTCGGCACTGGGCAGCGGTCGGCGCTGTTTTTTAGGCGCGCAGAAATTTGTCGGGCGACGGGCACACGCGACCGACCGGGAAAACGCCCAGAGCTAGCAGCACTAATTGATTGATACTCGTAGTCAAGATGGGATGGGTTCAGGCCCAGGGAAGTGTGATAAGCATTGCCGATGGAGATCCGGAAAGTACGGTCGATGCTTCACACAGGTGTGTTTGATCTAAGTTTGCAGGTTCACGATTGATTTAAGGGTTGCAGGGTGGGATCTGCAAGACGCGGCGAAGAGTTGTGGAAGGAAGATGGACCTGGATGACGTGCACCCTTAACTCTTTTTTTTTTTTTTTCCACTTATTTTTACCTGCCCTGCACTTCTGTCTCAGGGTCACTTTTCGGGCTCAGGGGTGTCTGACACTGTCTGGGGGAGGCGGTGGGTGCCGGCAGAGGGGCCGCCCTTAGGCTCTTCGCCACTCGTTTAAGCCTTTAGGTGTCTGGATTCTGGACTCTGGACCCTGGGCGGATGAAGCTCAGCGGCAAATCTTAACCGCTCTCTGGCTCTCGGCCCAGGAAGAATGGAGACATAGATTGTGAAATTATGGGACCCTTCCCGCAGGATTAATACAAGCTTGCTTGTTCTTATTTCTTTTCTTCTCTTTTCATCACAATTTTCCAAGCCCACTTTCCCCAGATATTTAAGTCTCACCTGGTTGGTGCCCGCAAGCAGATTTAGAATGTGCTGTTTCCATCCATGAGTCATGCAGAAGGGGTATTAGGCAAGCATTGGGCAATGGTTCCTCCTCAATGGCTGTCATCATTGGACTTCTCTTAGACTCATTCTCTCCACCCAACTCAGTGTACGGAGAACCAGCACAGCAACAATCTTCTCGGCACTTCCTTTGTCAAACTAGGACTAATTGCTGGTTTTTTTTGGATGAAAAGATTCTAGGCGATGCTTTTTCGCGTTCTTTATTATGTTTCCGCTCCACGTGAAACATGCGTCTTGCGTGTGTCTCACTGATGCATTCTTGACGTAAGGGTCCAAGATCCAAAGAATGCTGAGGGACTCATTCCGAGGGGAAGACGTCCTCAATCTGGAAGACTGGAACATGTACGGAGTCCTCTGTAGTACTACAGTATGCTTGCTAGGAGAAACCACTCGAAATATTGAAGCCGACTTGATCCACCGGGCCATGCATGAAACAAGCATCCAAGTCGACCGCAAGGAAGAGAACGCTTATATATATTTGGACATGAGGTCTACATTTGACTCTTCTATAAGAACTTCCCTTCCAAAGTTTGCAACAGGATACTTATTCCAATCATGTCCACATGACCTATACAGGGATTGAGCCTTAATAACTTACCAAGATGTCAGTGGCTTCGACCTTCCCTGCCAATTGAGGCAGAGGGAGTGCAGGGATAAATCTTCAAATCCCTTCGGCTTTGCGAAGGTTAAATAATAAGTCCAATCAACATCAAATGATCGGACACTTCATGGTTTGGCCCATGCTGCTGTCAGATGTTCGCTGTCAGTGCACTGTCCATAAGCTTAGCCGAGGATGGCGCATTGGCGAGTCAACAAATCGGGATTCCCCGATGCCACCCCCACGTTCTCTTGAGCCCTGTGAGGAATGGATAGAAAGTGGAATGAGAATGATAAATGTCGGGATTTGAAGAGCATCCCCTGACCGTAGAACAGGTTCCATGTCCAGCTCAAGCTGGTCACAGGTAATGATAGCATCGTACTCCGTACTTCGTATCTGAACTCCATCCCGCCAGCAGTAATTGGCTGTTGTGTACTTGGCGGTCGGGCTTTTCCGCGCGGTGGAGCGGTAGGAGACGGTAGGACCACCACCGCCCGCTTAAGGTCGGTTTCTAATTGGCGAGCAGCAGCCACGAGGAGCCCGCTTTCTTATCGATTAGCTCGGGAAAAGAATCCTTGGCCAGGCCTTTTCTGCAGGACTTTTTCTTGCTGCCCTTGTCTCAAGAGATTTTTTTTTTCTTCCTTTTCTTTCTCCCTCCTTGCATCTCTCCAGCGAGGTCGTTTCGTCTTCTCAGAAGATTCAAAAACCAACAAAGCGAGCGACTTCCGGGAGTTTTGCGCTCGTTCTGGTTTATAAAGCTCCCTTCGAAATCTCCCCCACCAAAACGCTTATATACAAGACCCCGCAGTTGCGCGTGTAGATCTCGCACACCATGGCCGATAACAAGAAAGATCAAGTCGCGATCCAGACGTCGCCTGCAGATCCCAATGCCGTGCATTCTCCGCAGTCGCTCGAAAACAGTGAATCTGCGGCTCTCACGGCCAATGGACCCGACGTCGTCGTGCCAGAGGTGCCTGCGGATGAGATCGATCGACAGAAGAAGGGGTTCTGGGCATACTTCAGCACCAAGGAGTTCTATATCACTCTGGTACTAGGGTGGGTACTTCAATCGGGCGCACACATTGTATCTATATCGTGGCTTCAGAGGCAATATATCTGACGTCGGCGTGATGCGCGCTCTACAGACAGATCCTCGCCATCACCAACACCGCCACCAGTACCTTCACCACGCTTCTTGCGGATGAAGGAACCTCGATCCCGGCCTTCCAGACATTCTTCAACTATGTCTTACTGAATCTCATCTTCACGCCCTACACCATTTACCGTTATGGCATCAAGGACTGGTTCCGCGTGATCCTCAAAGACGGCTGGAAATGTAAGACACAATCGTTGCGTCCTCGAATGGTTTCGGAGAGCAATCTGTCTAACAGAATCCAACGCAATACTATAGACATCATCCTCGCCTTCTGCGACGTGGAGGGCAACTACTTCATCGTCCTCGCCTACCGCTACACCACCATCCTGAGCGCGCAGCTGATCAACTTCTGGGCCATCGTCGTGGTCGTGGTCATCTCCTTCCTCTTCCTGCGCGTGCGCTACCACTTCACCCAGATCGCGGGGATCCTCATCTGCATCGGCGGCATGGGCGTGCTCATCGCCTCGGACCACATCACGGGCAGCAACGGCGGCGACAAGTCGCGCAGCGACCAGGTCAAGGGCGACCTCTTCGCGCTGCTCGGCGCCAGCTTCTACGGCCTCACCAACACCGCCGAGGAGTACTTCGTCAGCACGAAGCCCGTGTACGAGGTGCTGGGCCAGCTCGCCTTCTGGGCCATGATCATCATGGGCGCGCAGGCGGGCATCTTCGACCACGACTCCTTCCGCAGCGCCGTCTGGAACGGCGCCGTCGGCGGCTACCTGACCGGCTACACGCTGTGCCTGACGCTGTTCTACTGCCTGGCGCCGCTGATGTTCCGCCTGTCGAGCGCCGCCTTCTTCAACATCTCCCTGCTGACCATGAACTTCTGGGGCGTCGTCATCGGCATCAAGGTCTTCCACCTGCGCGTCCACTGGATGTACCCGATCGCCTTCGTGTGCATCATCCTCGGCCAGGTGATTTATTACCTCGGTCGCAGGGTGCTGGGCGAAGCGCGCAAGCCGTGGCTCGGAAGGAACCAGGAGCGCGGCGTGTCGGGTCTGTTCACCGCGAAGAGGAAGATCGACCGCACTGCGACTCATGCGCAGCAGCAACGCGAGACGAATACTACAAGTGCGGTATAGAAACAGCATTATCTAGTGGCGGGCCTTGGATTTGACTCGACTACACTACTCTCTCGAATATCCCTGCCTCTTGGTTAGCCTACCGGAGTCAATGCAGTGTGTTTATATATATATTCGCGGGCTCCGGACTTGGGATATGCGAACTGGTGTGGTTTCGCAAAGCTGCGACCGCCTGCTTTGGATAGCAGGTGAATGAATAATACGATACTCTTGTGTCGAAGCCAACACAAACATATCTATATATAATACTCCAACCAATACGAAAAGTCTTGTCTTCAACGTCTTTGACACCATTTACATCCGTGCATGATTTTCCTTGCAGTTTCTCCATGGTGGTAGGTAGCAGATGCAACTTTACCGAAGAAGTTTATTACGGCCGAGGGTAGTCAGCAACATCAGAAATATATACGCCGATGACAAGCCACGTGCAAGCGCTCCATTCGACCTGATGACAGTCCCAGTGTGTCATCCTCAAAATACGCTAATCAAACTCCAAATAATCCAACAAGGCACATTTACATCCAGACCAGATACGGAGGGTGGTATCGTGCAGCAGGACAACATTATATCAAATCATGATATAAGGAAGTCGGGCGAGGTAGTGATTCGAGAGAGATAAGACAACGAGAGATAAGACTGTCAAAAAGAAAAGAAGGAATACTAGACAATGAAGAGAATCGAAAACACCCGGTAAACTAAGATGATAGATGAATGATGACGAGACAAGAAACGATAAGACAAATGCCAGAAACATCAGTTCAGATCAGACTCCCGTAACTCTTGTTTGCCTGCTCCCCTGTGTTCCTCGACCAACCGATGTCCCAAAACGCACCAAGTAAACATGAAAAGCAAGTCCTTTTTGGTCCCAAAACCCTGTGCTGATGAAATTAAGAGCCAACCTTTGGCCAGAAAAAAGAAAAATGCGCGACCAGACCCACGACAACACCTAAAAAACCCCTCCAAAACGAGGTTGGAAAAGACAAGAGCCCGAGAGAGACACCGTTCACTCACAAGCGCAATGAGAACAATCCAAACCCCGTAAAACAGGTTGCCGAAAACCGAGAACCACAGGAATGATGAGAAACACACGCAGACATGTGAGATGAGATGAAAGAGAAAAGAGAAAAACGACGTCATGTAAACATGGAAATAATGGACAGAATATGCAGAACCGCGAAAAACAAGGGGGGAATACCGACTCCAGAAACCAACAGGCCAAACCAAGTCCCTTATGTCAGTAAACCAACCGTGTACCAATTAACTTTCCACGTATGGATCAGACCCAAATCGAGCGCTAGGCAGAATGCAATCCTCCATCACCTCTGCCATGTATGTACCATGCTCTTCCCTGATATCTTGAAGGAACAAAAAAGCCGATTCTCACAACGCCACGTTACATAAGCGAACACACGTCGTATGAATGCTGTGAATGATGATGATCCCCTTAACCCCAAACAGAAGCCTGAACACCCAATCCATTTTTGGAGCCCCAAACGCCACTGCTGTTACCCCAACCGAGTCCGACAGCGCCAGAGTCCTTCGGACCACCAGCCGAAGCCGAGCTTGGAGCGTTGGACGCGGACGAGGTTGCACGCTCGCCGCCAGGTCCAGAAGCAGCTACATCACTAGGAGTGAAGCCGAAGCCAAGCGGGGATGGCAAAGGGGTAGTGGAGCGCTTGTTCAGGGCTGGGTTGGCCGCCTGGGCTGGACCTGTCTGCTGAACGGGGCGAGATCCAATGGGACCGACTGAGCCGATAGTCGACTTGGATGACGCTTGTCTCGAGGAAGGCGAGTCGGCTCCGCCAGGGGACGAGGTGGAGGTGACAGGCTGGTCAACACCGTTGTCGAACTTGCCGTAGACCTGATTGGCGCCAGAGCTGGGCGAGGAGGTGCTGTTGGCACGAGAAGGCGACTGCAGAGTAGCAACGGACGAGACCGAGGTGGCAGTCTGTGCAACGTTGTCCGAGTTGCCTTGTCCGAAGGGGTCGACACCTCGTGGAGAAGCTTTGCGGACACCGGTGGCCGAGGTGGGAGTACCCGCTTGAGTGTCGCTGCGCGAGTTGTCGTCGAAGTTGCCGGGAGGGAAGAACGCAGGGCTCTCATTTCCGTACAGGGCGCGGTGCTGGCGTGCGAGGAGTTCGCGACGGCTTTCTTCGCTCATCGCAGCGGGGCTGAGGGAGCGGTCGGATTTGTTTCCAGACATTTCGGCAAGCAGGCCTTTGAAGAAGTAAAACCCATGTTAAAAAAAATAATGTATTGTACAATGCAACGGATACATGAAGGCATAGACAAATGGGGAATATAAAGGAAAAATGCGACTCAAAAGACAATTGCTACCACGTACTTCGGTTGTACTGCTGCTCCTGGTGATAGTTGCGGAGCTCCCTCTCACGCTGGGCCGCCATCCGACGCTTTGCCTGCATCATCTGCTCTACTTCAGTCGGGCGATTCTGGAACCGCTGAGAGGCGTAGAATCCTTGAATGTTGGCGGAAGGGTGTATCCGGGATCCGTCGAAGTCGCTGATCGAGTGGTGACGCTGGGGCATCGCGGCTACTACGCGGGGATCTGCTGTCGTCGTTCAGCACCATAATTATTCCAAGAACACCAGTCGGTGGTACCATACCGTAGTCGTTGGGGTAAGGACGGTTCACCATCATGGGCATCGAGTCCCTGCGGGGAGCAGACCACAGCTTCCCACTCTTGACGAGGTTGTCGATGGCGCGATCGACCTCTTCAAAGACCAAGTTAGCACCAGTTATCCACGTTATCGCGATATCAAGACGAGTGTGAAATATGTCGCGGCCATCGCACTGTGCAAGGCTGGCGATACCAAAGTGCCAAACCCAGGTCCTTTCGAGTACGAGATATGTGCGGGAACTTTGCCGACCTCGGCAAAAGATTCGACCATGATCGGGGAGACGTGAAGGAATGTTTCGTGCATACCGTCAAATTGAGAGGAAAAAGCGGGCGTTTCCTCGCGCTGAGAAACGGAACTTGACCCTAACCACAAGTGATGAGCCTCATGTTGCACCAACTACCAACATTATTGCTACCCAATAACACGAAAGCCATACCTGACCGTGATGGGGGAACGGGCTGCTCCCACGACACCTGGCGCGCAGTGGGCGCTTGCCAACCCTGGGGCTCATAGTATGAAGACATGATCGTCGATGGAAATCGTAACGGACGGGATGATGAGACGAGCTTGAGGCTTGAGCGAGGACGTATTATGGTTCAGGGGCGGCAGCGACGAGGAACGAGATCGAACCGCTCGGAGGTAGCCAGAAGAGGATATCTACACCGGTGAAATAGGTAAGCTCCGAACACAAGCTTGGAAGAGTAGATGGTAGACGGAATAGCAAAAATGGGTTCGAGGAGAAGCAGGATGAAGCGCGGATAATTTTTCTGTTTCTCTCATGCGAGGCGCCAGCGAGCAGAGGCGGATGGCGACGACCGATGACATCGACCGGAAGATCCTTGGGACTCACGAATTGTCCTCTACAAATCGGTATCGATTTTTTGCCCAACGATCGGCCCAGGTCCGAACGATCTCATTGGCGACCACAACGACTGCTTCTTTGCTGTTTTCTTGTTTCTTTCCAACCACGAAGGACGACGCGAATATAGGGAAATAAACAGGAAAACGGAGAATTTCGGGGAGGGGGATGTGTGTGTGAGGGTAGGCCGGAGTTTGGGGTGGTTTGGGGGGACTTACGGGAAAAGGAGTGTGCCCTCAAAAAAAAAAAAAATTTCTGGGTGGTTCTACCACGAGTAAACGAGGCAGAGCGAGCACGAACGGCGACTTTTACCCTCGAGGCACAACGACGGGATAAGGTCTGATGGTGGGGGGAAGTCGAGAGGAGGATAAAGGGAAAAAGGAGAGAAGAAGAAATAAGACAATCAAGTCGACGAGGATATGGGGGGAGGGGAACAGAGAGAGGGGGGTGGAAAGAAGAGGGTAAAAAATCAGAGAGTCGTTCGACTGGAGACAGAGTGGGCGTCGGTTGACTTCGCTCTGGTTGGCGATGAAGATTCGGAGTCGTATCGCTCGTCCCGGCCCGTGGGCGCTTTTTGGTTAGGTCTTTAGTTCTTGTCTACCTTTTCCCGTTCCTCACATTCTTCAACCTGTCAAGTAATCCTGCTTGTAATTAACTTTCATCTTCGCAGTGGTAATTATTTCCAGTTGATTTCACCAATTATCAGTATCAATCATCGCACTTAGCACTATTTCTACTACATGTTCTTTTCTGAGACCCCGGAAAAGGAGACTCTCTCGTTACTGTAGTATTATCGCTGGACCTCCTCCCTGATCCAAAAAGGTCAAGAGCGCCCCATCCAATGCAGGATGGCGTCTTCGTACGTCTCTCCGGAGTCCGTGACTGCTCGTTGCGGCGGTTGACCGGTAACCGGAAATTTGGAGAGCACTGGGCATGCGTCTAGCGTCGGCTCATCAACCTTCCTGCCAGACTCCAGTTGTAACTTGTGTCCCACTCAAAAAGTCCAAGCAGAACTGGAACAGACAATTAATTGTAAATTGGAGCTAACCCTCCGAACATCCGTCAACAGTTGATCAGGTGAATAATACGGGCATTTTGACGGAAAGGACTGTCCAGTGTCTAGTATTTTACAGTCTACAGCTGCAACGCCCTCAAGGTTCTGGGGATGGATAATTCAGCGAGAAAGCCAATCTTCAATACAATGACGAGCGAACCCACTGTACGAATTTTGTGCTACAGTTAAGACGAAGCCTTTTTTACTTTTTCCATGCTAGCGTAGCGATGGTGCTTTTCAAATGGACCTGAAGTGCATAAGTCGCGCATATTGACAGCCCAGTTACGGCATATCCAATTGAGTCGTTATTTCTGAATTGAGATGATGATGAAGCCAGCTTGACGAGACGAGAGACATGGAACATGGAACTGGGAACCGATTATAAATAACTCACCTAAAAAAAATGGCGGGAAAGTTTGAAACCTTGTAGGAGAGAGAGCCGTGGGCCTCGTGGGGATTGCAGACCAAAGACCAGACCCGGTGCCTGCCAGTGCCGTTGCGCTTTAGCCGCTCTCCTTGCGGCCCGCATCTCGCACAGATCGAGGTCCTCTCTCGTCGACCCCCTAATTCCCAGCAATCGACCAATTGACATTGGAGAAATCGTCTGAAGAAAAGGAATCGATCAATTCAGCTTTATTTGCTTTCTGAATGTCTATTGATTGGTTGAATTGCAAATTTCCCAGAAAAAGCTCCTGCTACTAAAACAGCACAATCGTCGAGTCGTTGGGACTTTTCCGGACCAGATCAAATCCTTCGGTCAATTCAGGAGTTCAAGTGGGGCTCGTCCAAGTCAAGACGGCAGTCGCGGGAACTCTTTTGATCACTGTACAGTGTACAGTGTACAAACATGATACTTTTGAGTCTTGTCTCTAATCGCGTTCATAATTAATCCAGCTGCTGCTGTTGCGCTGACATGAATAAAAGAACAGAACCGTAGAACTTTTACGGGCATCTATATAATCCATCTATTTGACAGCCACTCGATGAACCGTCAATGGCAATATCGATCAGGGACAGTGAGATGTATCATGCAGATTGTCGAGCGATCGACGTGTTCTCCGATGGAATACGCTCGATCTCTTCTGACTTGTTCAAAGTTCAAACACGTTCGACATGGGCATCCTTGCAAGGTATGTCTCCATCAGTATAGAGTACTTTAACCATCTTTGCAATTGGTTTCGTCCGAGCCTAAGGCTACTCCTAATTATCGACCATAGAAGGAATACCCTGTGGTATGTGGATGTAGACGACAAAATTAGTACTTGACGAATATGCTCGAGCGCGAACATGGACATTAGCTCCAAGCAGGTGACAGATGAACTGGCGCAGTACTTAACTTGGTCAATACCTCGAAAATCCTCAACATAAGTACATAGTACAAATGCCCGAACCTTCCTAACATTCAAAGACATGTTTGGAACCTTGGACGCTGGACATCTGCATTGTCATTGGTGCTACTTATGGAGGGGCCTCAAGGTCCATACCTACCTGCTCCATGATCACCGGAGACTCAGAGGCTCGCCCCTCCGAGTCGCCGGGGCTTGCAAAGTAGAACCGTGTCTTTCGTACCCCAAGCTTATTTGGCAGGATAAATCAGTGCCGCAAGACGGTCAGAAACTGGTTTCGGTCTGTGCCGTCGAGTAATATTAAATTATCAGGCCGTGATGGCTGATTCCGGGGTATCGAGTATCGACACCAGTAACTGCCCTGTTTTGCGGCATACATACCTAGTACTTAGTAGTATGTGCGTCGTACAGTACGTCCTGGCGCATACAGGAGAGATTAGAGGATGGATGGTTCTTTCTGTCATCATTACTGTGGCGATCTATTGCTGTAGGTTTTGATTCGACAAATCTTCTGGCGATAATGTGTATTTTTCGTTCACGGAAGAAGAAGATGCAAAATCACGCCGCAGAACCCACATAGACAATTTACAAGGTTCGTTGCTGACAGTGCCGGAAATCTGATGTCCTTTCCTTTCTTGGATTTTGGGTATGCAGTCGATGGCACGTGATGTGCTTACGGGGTTGTCTTCAGGCAAGCAGGAATGACTCGGAATCCAGCTCGGAACGTATAATACTCAATGAGAGTTCGAAGCTTCCCTTGAGATTTGCTGGGGAGCGTTGTATGAGCATATCGATACCGGTGCCATCTTCTATGCGCCTCGAACAGTCAACTTGTCGCGCAGATGTACACAATACATCTTTTTTAGGCAGTCATCCGGTCAGAAGGAAACTCGGCCTGAATCTTCCAGTGCATCTGTACCAATGATATGACGGCACAGGTTGACGTCTGATCTTCAACCCACTTCCAGCTTACCCCTCCATCAGCATGCGCAAGACAGCCCCGCCAGGCATCGAGGTGACTTTGGGCAACGGCGCATGTCATCATGCATGGGTCAGTGGCTTTAGGCTTTGTTCTGTCCTCCGTCTACCTTTATGCTTTTTCGCCTTCTTTCTCCACTGCGCAAGCCCATTTAGTTGCGAGTTGGACCAGAGATCAAATAATGCACAGGAGAAAGGGCTGATTTAAATGGAGGTTCCATGGATGAGCAAAGTGCTAAAGTTAGGGCTTCTTAGGTAGCTACGCCGGCCCCTATCGAGAGAAATGCGATGGATATCTGATTCCTTAGTAAGTTGAGCTACATACCTGACAGCCTCAAGTCGACCACAAGCCAAAAAGTTGGAAGTAGCTCGAATGATTGGACGGCAGGTGGAGTTCCAACACCAGAGGAATGAGAGGAACACTATGCAGGCGACCGAATCCAATGCAGTGTGCACCTTTCATATAAATAAATATATATTGGTTGCACTCCAGAAGCAATGGAGCCAACTTCTGCCCAGTGCCCACGTGAGGATGGATAAGGCAGTCCTACACAGGAGGTATCATTAACAAAGAGGCGTCCGGGGGTGCGAAGCGAAGGCGCGGGACAGCCGCGAATGATCTGTTTGGCTTCCGAAACTCAATCCATTGAACCACCACGCCGCGAAGGCAGATAAATGCGGGCGCACTTGCGCACAGGGTTCTCGCGGAGTCCAGATCTGGTGTTTTGTACACCGGAAGACGGCGAGAACTAAGAAAGAGGACGCAAAGGGCTAGGGCCGAAAGTTCTCGCGGCTGAAAGGATACGAAAGGAAGCCACCGGGACAATAGAAATACAACGAAACGGGCGATATCAATTGGAAGAAACGGCTGATAATAATGGGCAATCACCAAAGTGGCTGGAACAATTGTAATAGCCATTCAGGCCATTCTTCAATAACTCATACCTCGATTACCACCCGCTCCCAAGCAAAATGGAATAGCGAATAAGGCACTAAATATTGATGCGAACTCTGTTCAAAGGTAGCAGACTTAACTGGACCTGAGGCGTTTGACCAGCACGTGCTGAAATGTCCAAGGCGAATCAGAAGACGAGGAGCCGAAAACCAGAACGCAGGGCAGGTACGGAGTATGGCGTATGTAAGAAGGAGGAGCGTTGGCGATGCAAGTCTGCTGTGCCTGCCTCGCCAACGTCGAGTTGGTTCGAGTCGGCAATTGCGCCGTGTTCCTGAATGCCTGTGTAAGGAGGAGATACGCACCTTCGTTTTTTTGTTCCTGCACATCATTTCCTTACATCGGTTCATGGAAGTTGCTGAACCGGGATGGACTCCAGGTTAAAAATGGGAAGACTGTCAAAGTGTCCACCCAGAAATCTCACTATCATCGAAACCCGGTTCATACTAATTGCAATTTGGAGGGGCCCTGGCGAGGTGCCAGCTAAGCAAGATTCTGTTTCGCCAGGCATGATAGGGCTCGACTGGCATAGCCTCTCTAAAAGTTTAAGGACTTGCACTTCCCGGTCGATAGTATCGACAGTTCGATCGGTAGCCTGCTTTGCCCTTTCCTCGACAGGTTCGAATTCAGTTCCTTAGTTGAGGATCTGCATGTAGACGCGCATGTGCGCCTGCCGATTGGGATTGTTTTTATTTTCGCATAAAAAACTTTCCCTCGGCGTAGGAGTTCTCTCCACTGTTCTGGGCTTCGTCTTCAGTGATTCAATCATATCTTTCGGAGATCTTGCATAATATGCGCCACTTAGAAAATTCTGGGTACTCGAAGCTGAGATCGGTGCTCAGAAAGCGCTGGTTAAAATGATTTCTAGCAACCATAGTATTTTAGGACGTTGCCTGGATAGATGTGATCTTAGACAGGGGAGAAGATAGAAGCCAAAGTGCGGCCAGGAGGTACTAGAGAGAGATGGAGGAAGGGAAAGATGGAAGAGGGGGAAAGTGATGGAGGTAGAAAACAAAAGAGTGCAGACAATTTGTAAGGCCAAAATATTTGTCTGTTCTCAACTTCTCATAATGATGATCATATAGATTTCGACGCTGGTGTATCAAAGCGGCGAGGACAACGCCTAACCCGATCGGGGAAAAAACGTAAGGCGCTGGTGGTCCAAGACTCGAGGAACACAGTCTGGTTCGGTATTGGATGCCTCAGGCGTGTTTTCATTGCCCCCGGTCCGTGGTTTTGTGGCCCTGACTCCTGCCCCATAATTATCATTCTGCGGCCCTTTCGTCGTGTCTCCGCTCGCTGCGACTGCAGCCATCGATTTCTGAAATAATTAATTCGGGGCTGGTGCGGATTTATTCTATTGACACTGGTCCTTGAATGAGAACAGAGCCGCTGTGCAACCTCGTTGTTCTTCGAATCCCCATACCTTGAACCTCGATAGTTTTCCTCTGAACTTCTCTCCCTGTAAGAGTTCCAAACACCATCGGTCTTTTTATTCAGCTTTGCTTTGGCTTCTAGATTGGTCATCGTTCTCGTTTCCTTGTGCCGTTGTGTGCAGAAACGGTTCTCCGGCCTGTTGTCGGCGGTGCCAGTGCCACTACTTACCGCCCAAGGTCTCAAAGGGCCCCTGGGCACAATCACTTTGAGCAGCAGCGCTTCTGTTCCCCCTCCGCACTCTTCTCCCAACAGTTCTCAGCAACAGGTTGTGATTTATTTTCAATCCAGGCTGGTCCTTACGTGAGGCATTCTTTTTCTGTTCATACGATATCTGGTTCCCCAGTTTTGTGATTTTCTGGTTTTTCTTTTCAGGCGTTCCCTCACGGGTCAAGTCTATTGCGCTCTCCCCTTAAAAAGGTTCTTATCCGTTGGAGGATCGACAAGCAACCACCAGAAACCCCCCGACAGTCCCCTCGTCCAAAGGCACCTCAGCTAACTCGTGGCCATCGGTTGTCTGTTCAGGTGGTGTACATCTTCTTGAGGAAAGATTTCTTGCTTTGAGCGAGCTCGAAGCGTTTCCTCCACTCGAGCAGCAAATTTATTTTGCTGACCCGTTCGCCTCGCCTGGCCTTTCTCCGCGTTGACCTGAAAGCCCCCATTTTCGCCCTCGAGTATTCTCCGTCCCTGCGAGAAAAGCGATCCATTCTCCATTTGCACGTCGTATATAATCCTTTTGCTGCCCTATTTTGCGACCGCTTAGCATCTGCTTGGAAATTTTGGACGACACGATAGATCTGGAAGATTGTGAGAAGAGGCATTGTTCGAACACACACACACGCAAGCAATCAGTTGAAACGACCCCTCATCGAGGGCCAACGTTGCCAGACAACGTTGGAATCGCTGGATGATTTCAGATATCCATGGGCATGCCAAATTTTCATGCCCTGCAGGTGACATCTCACCGATAGCGTCGGAGAAGCCTTCCACCATGGCGTGGAATCTGCCCACCGACACACCTCCAGAGGTACCGGCGCGCCCTCCATTGACGTCGCAGCAATCAAATTCCCTCCCTTCAACACCGTACCAACATGCGCGAAACCTTTCCTTTCATTCGAGATCGCCGTCGCCCCCTCACGGAAGCACGTCCCCCCGATCAACCCACTCAGAGACAACACATCTTCCCCCCTCGCTACGGAAACCGCTTGGGGGCTGTAAATATGAGACAGCGATGGCGTTTTTCCGGAGACGGATGCCTTATACCCTGGGAGCTGATTTGTTGCCGGAGCAGAAGGAGGGAATCCGAGAGCAGCTTGACCCGGACGAGGAAAAGAAGCTCACGGCAGACATGATGGAAGTATACGACCGGTTATTACCGTCGGCGGAGAGTGATGACCGCCGGCGTCAGCTCGTTCGCAAGCTAGAAAAGCTTTTCAATGAGCAATGGCCTGGCCACAACATAAAGGTTCATGTTTTTGGGTCGTCGGGGAATAAGCTCTGTTCGAGTGACTCAGATGGTATGTGATCGAGTCCCCATGCTGTCGCGTATTAGAAGGTCTGACGGCAGCAGTGGATATATGTATAACTACAACATACAAGGAGCTGGAGCATGTGTGCTTATTGGCAGAAGTGCTTGCAAAGCGTGAGGTCCTGTTCAGCCCTTAGATGTTACCTGCTACTAATACGTGCTCCACAGATGGGATGGAGCGCGTTGTTTGCGTCTCGCATGCGAAGGTCCCTATCGTGAAAATTTGGGACCCAGAGCTTCGTTTGGCTTGTGACATGAACGTCAATAATACTTTGGCCTTGGAAAATACCCGGATGGTGAGGACTTATGTAGACATTGATGAGCGGGTGCGGCCTTTGGCTATGCTAGTGAAGTATTGGACGAAAAAGAGGATACTCAATGATGCTGGTGAGCTTTCTTCCAGTTTTACTGCAGAGCATCAATTGCTGATTGCCAATCACAGCGCTTGGAGGCACGCTAAGCTCCTACACATGGATCTGCTTGATTATCAACTTTCTACAGACGAGGGACCCTCCCATCCTGCCAAGTCTTCAGGCTCGTCCGCACAAGAAGAGGTTAACAAGTGATGGACTGGTGTGTTCCTTCGACGACGACCTTGAAACATTGGCGGGATACGGCCGTAAGAATAAGCAGACCTTGGGTAAGCTGTTTTTCCAATTCTTTCGCTACTATGGCCACGAGATCGACTACGAGAAATACGTCATTTCAGTGCGTGAAGGCAAATTAATATCCAAGGAAGACAAGGGGTGGCATCTATTACAGAACAATCGTCTCTGTGTGGAGGAGCCTTTCAATACGTCGCGAAATCTGGGAAACACTGCCGACGATACATCGTTTAGGGGTGTGCATATGGAGCTCCGCAGGGCGTTCAAGATACTAGCAGAGAAGGGCTCTCTTGAGGAGTGCTGCGAACAATATGAGTATCCTGTCGAAGAAGAGCGGACCTGGGAAAGACCTCCACCACAGCCTCGACCTGTTCTCTCGGCTACTCCGTCGCATGCTTCGCGCGGGGGTCGCGGTGGCGGTCGCGGTGGCAGGCATTCGAACCAGTACTCGCGGGGAGGGCACTCGGGGCGGCGAACTTCGAATACCGGGAGCAAGTCCAGCAACTTTCGCCATTCGAACGCTGGAATGACCACTTCGGAGTTGTCTCTGCAGGCGCAACAAGCACAGTATCTGCTGCATGACCACCTTTACCAGCAGATACAGATTCTTCAGGCACAGGAGCAGGAGCTGAGACTACAGCTGCAAAACCAGGCGCTATTGACGGGGAGACCGCCCCCTGTACTTATTCGCCAACCTTTTATACAGTTTCCGATTCCGCAACAAGAGCCTGCCACAGATGAAAACTCTCGAACGAGGTCAGGGACGGTGAATCATCCGCCTCTCACCGCGCCTCTCCGCCAACACGTCTACTATAACTCCGCCTATCTCCCCGTTGCCGTTCCTGGTGTTCAGGGGAGCAACACGAATCCGCCGTCACCTTCTGCAACTTCCGCCCTGCCTGATCTTCGGCGTAGTCCTCGTCGATCGTCCGTCGCGAACGGTTCACCTGGTGGATCGCTCAGGGCACATTCGCAACCTGCTCGACCGTTGCATTCCGCAGCACTGCAAAGTTTTGCCCCTGTCTACTCTATTTCGCAGCCCGTCGATAGCTCGCAGAGCCCAAAACAGCGTCTGGCTACTGGATCATCTGACGGACCACAAGGCGAAGAAGACAACAATCCCTTCATGCCAAGTAGCTTGCCTACGGTATCCCGCTCATCCTACCCAGATGAAACCCGACCCTCAGAATACTTTGGTTACTATCTCGGCACCTCGCCACAGATGCAGGCTTATCATCATAACCCGATGATATCGCCCTTGTCGACGCCCGTTGGGCTCGCTCTCCAGAATGGCTTCATACCTCTGGTTGAAAATCCGCAGGACCACCGGTCAGCAACGCTGTCATCTAACGAGGGTTCGATTTCTTCTCCGGATCACAGTTCGGCTTTCAATGCAAAGGTCGCACCGTCTCAGCAGCGTCCAACTTCGCGGCCTATGCCTCCCGGAGATCGAGGTCCCCTTATTGTTGACGGATCGGTTCCTCCGAGCGATCATCGGCCTTCGATTCATGGAGACGGGGTTGATCACTACTCTACCATGAGCCATTGTACTTCCAATTCGGATGATCTCATGCTTGATACCCCTGCCAGTGTCTCCGATACTTTGTCTCAGGATCTGCAGGACAGTAGCTCTATTGAGATTGATCACCCCGCGTTCTTCACCCGACAGCCCATCGAAATGCAAAAGCTAAACAATTCAAATGAGGCAAAGGTCAATGGACACAATGCAAGGCTTGGTTTGCTTTCGAGCCGATTGCAAAGTCTACACTTGTCGAACTCGGAGCACTTGGCGGAGACTTCATCGAAATCAGGGTCGGAGAAAACGAAAACACTGCATTCTCACCACGAGCTACCTAATAAGGAGCCCGTACATTCTAGAGTGTCGGCACCAACGGCAGAGAATGCCACTGCAGGCTCGGGACTGTCGTCAGTGACAGAGTCGCGAACTCTGCCTGCAAATATGAAGCGTCGACCGAATGGCATAGACTCTGACAAGCCCAATGGCGTCAGCCACAAGACCAAACCAAAAGGACGACAAGACTCTTCCATCACTTCGGCTGCCATACCCGCTGACTCTAAAGAGCGACACTCGGACCATACGTCGCGGAAAGTAAATGGTCACAACCCGGGGCCAGGGAATCATGACGCACACACAAGTGGTGGCTGGCAGACAACCAAAAAGCGGAACAAGAAAAATCCCAAATCATCGATGGAATCGCGGCAGAACACTCACACCGGCGCCGAACCACTCCCTGCCGACGAGTCTCTGAGGAAGGGCGGTTGAAGACCAGCAACGTGATCAATGATTGTAATGATTTGCTTCGCACTACATATTTCAGTTCGAAAACCAAAAAAACACAATGAACAGTTGTTGCGGCTCGTGCACAAGGACCGAGCCGAACGGCGGGGAATTACCGAGTCCACTCTTCCGGTCAGCACAGTTTACCTGGGTTATCAATTCATCCCATACCGAAGTGCATTACGTGAAGGCTGTTCCCTTGTCAACCAAGAAAGGTGGACTAACGGCACATGCAGCGTCAAAGAACCTTCTCCCGGCTGCAATGGCACTTCTATCCCGTGCCGCAGAGAGTTCTGATGTTTGAGCTGCTGTCAAGAGCAAAAAAGAAAAATTTCACCCATTAGAGGATCCCCCCCCCCCCATATTTGCATTTTTGGGTCCTTTAGCACTGTATAAAAAAGGCAGCATTTCCGCTTGAGACTGGCGCGGGTTTCGGTTTCTTCTTTTTTCCTCTTTTCTTCTCTTCTAATGGAAGGTATAAAACTGCTTTTTGTGTGCCCATACATGTGTGAGTTTATGTTCTTTTTTTTACATCCATATCGGCGTTTTCTTTTACAAGGTCAGATAACGGAAATCGGCAGTCAATGGGTCTTTGGCTGGTCGGCAAACGGTCCACGGGTTGCTTGCTGGAATTGCATGAAAGATCTGTGCCCGTACTTTACAGCGCTCTGCTTTAATGTGTCTCATTGCTCTTTTTTTCTTTTCTTTTTCTTTTCTCTGCATCTTTGGGAAGATTTCTACGCCTCTTTGTTGTTGTCTGTTACATCATACCTCATTTGATATGCTGTTGGGTTGATTTGGTCTGAGAAACGACCAACTTGTCTCGCTGCTTATTCGGGTATTTTGGGAGAGGGCTTGATGCCGCTGCATAAACGGGAAAATCCAATAAATAGAAAATGAATGAAAAAAAAAGAGAACATAAAAAGATTTACGAACATTGCCCATTCATTATTGCGGAGCTAAGCTCCGCAGACTACTAGCATTTCGTACAAGAGCAAAGCTCTAAGCTGATTGGTTGACAACATGTTCGATTCTAGCAATATTATTGGTCGAAAAAATGCACTGTCACGTGGTGGAGACCTGAGGCACTAAATAACGTGTAAGCTGGAGGCGGCCTGAGGCACCATTTAAATCACGTGTAATATAGAGGCGGCCTGAGGCATTAAGCTCTGCATGCCTCCGGCGGTCCCCTCCACCAGCCTGCCTATTAGGCAGGGAGCCTGGGGGTCAGGGGGGCGGCGTGCCCCCTAGTATATGTATATATTTCTTGGAAATTGTCCAGCAAGTTTTTATTCTCATGTTATGGCAAGGAGCCGGGACTCCGTGACGGACATGGGACATGAATAATGTCCAAGAGAAAACAACCGAGAGAGGAAAAAGACTCGAAATGAATATCCAACTATTAGACAGAGGAATGGCATTATGATACAGTATCGAGAAAAAGAAACACAAAGAAATCCAGGATGACCCATCCCACATCCATCTTCATCCCATGAACGATCCACATGCCGGCAGAAAGATGTAAGGATGCACGCATGCATGCATCGCCAGTTCAAGAAACAAAGGGATATATGATATATGATACAGACCCCCCTCTGAGCGGGTCCTATTAAAAAAGAGGATAAACCAATAATAAAAAAAATACAAAGAATACTGCACACCATTAGGTATCATCCCGTAGCTTTCTGCGGGATGATTCCGTACTCACATGATCCGTAAAGTATAGCACATTGTCTTTCGACCAAGATAAAAAAGAAAGGAAACTCCTTGCTCTTAACTCCAGATTTCTGCGAAAATGTACGGGAAGATAACGACGCATGCCGTCCAGAAGACCATTAGACATTCGAATAGTACAAAAGGTAGCTTGTACACGGGCGCTTCCGAGAAAAGGACCCATATGGACACGAATGCGACGGTGAAGAAGTGGGAGAAAAGGACGAGTGGTTGCTTGATCAGACCGGCGAGGAGACCGGCGGGACCGTCGATCATACCGAGCTGGAAGTAGCGGAAGCAGCCACGCTGAAGGGCTTTGAGTTTGGCATCTAGAAGAAGAGGGGATTGTTAGAATGTCATGTCACGAATGATAGTGGCAAGGAAGTGGGAGAAGAACAAACATACCATCGGCAGCAAAGAGGCTGTAAAGTGCCTGTGCCAGGATGTTGATCACAGAAGACCCTTTCTTTCTCTTCCAGTGGAAGACGGACAGTTGTTTCAAGACTGCCTTGGTGTCGGCCAGACTGGGCACCTTGTCCGGACTCAGCAGATCGCGGATGACAACCACGTCGTTGAAGGCGACGGTCATTCCACCGCCTGTCAATGGATGTCGCATGTTGAGGGCATCGCCCAAGATCACCAGTCCTGGGGTCTTGTTCGTCGAAGCGGGCAAGAAGGAATTGGGCATGGATCGTAATTGACCCTTTTCGAGCGCGGCGAGGAAAGAGGGCTGAACGCATTCGGGAAGTGCAGGCAACACCGTGTTTCGAAGGTGACCCTTCACTCCACCATTCTTTACCGATGCCGACGGGAGATTCTCGGGGATATCGACGAGGATTCTGGTCTCGTGCGTGCCGATCTGGTAGATGAGGACGGGTGGGAGGTCGCTCAACAAGACGTGCCCGTGGAAGGGCTTGGGGAGTTTCGCATCGATCAGTTCCAGACCCCAGAACTTGGATCGGACCTTTGGCGTGTGAGGATGATGTTCCTTCCGGAACTTGGAAGCGTAGCCGTCCGCGATGACGGTGAGATGGGCGAAATAGCAATCCTTGGTATCTTTGGTCATGCACTTGACACCAAGAACCTGCTTGGTGTGCGAGCAAGTGACCAGGGCAGTTGCCTTGGTCTCGACAACGGTGACATTCGGGCAGGCCATGGCGGCCTCTCGCAATTTCATGACGAAGCGTCCATGGTGGAACGAACGGCCTTCGGGCGGAGGCGAGGACGGCGCCTGCCTAGGGTATGGGATGTCCACTGCCTCTCCGAAGTACGTGACATGATAACCATCGACCCTGATGGCGTCAATGCCCTCCAGACAATCCCCAAGGCCCAGTTGTTCGAGCGACTGGACACCACCAGGCTGTAACAATTCACCGACGATGCGATCTGGCTCCTTCAGAGAGCTCTCGAGTAGTATAACACTGCGACCTTGTCTTCCTAGAGCAACCGCCAGGGCACTGCCAAGGATACCTGCGCCGACAATCAGCACATCGGCCTCGTGATGGACTCGTCTGCGTTCTTCGGCGGCGTCCCTGAACTTTGCGGCATGGCCGTTGGGGAGATCGGAGGTCATTGCGGAGAAGGAGGAGCGGATTGAGGGGGTCAGCAGGATGGACGATAGCGGAGGAGGATGTGAAGCATATTTTCCGCGATTCAAGATACAGGGACAGAGGGATGAAGTGGGTGAAAAGGGAAAGGGGTGGGATGTTGGGGGAGGGAAATTCTTTGGGATGGGCAGTTGCGGTGGCGTGAGTTGCGGGCAGAACAACCGTAGCATGTGAAGGGAAAGCTTTCCGCGTCCGTGCCTGGCGCTAGACTAAATATGACTTGAAAATATTAGATTGGCCCATCCATCAATCAGACAATAGTATCATTCATTGTGGAATCTAAGGTTGCCAAGGAGGTATTTTTCTTTTTCCCCTATCATACATCACCGGACTTTCAATCATTCAATACAATATGGGGTAGTCGTTGTGGTGTGAATATACAGAAACCGCAAATGAAAATTTAAAATACAGACGTCACGAAACGCGATTCCAGATTCCAGAAAGTGAAAATACCCAGAGCTTTCAATGCTGCTCAGTCGTGTCCAAGGCCTTTTGTTGATCGAAGAAAAAGGCCTCTTCTGCATCCAAGGCAAGCGTCAAATTGCCCCCTGTGACCCGTTCCTCGTCCCATAGAATCTCGAGAAGTCGCGGTTTCGTGCTCGGTTCCTCAAACAGCAACTCCAATTCAAATTCTTCGTCCCAGTTCTCCACGACCTCTCGTATGCTGGGGCGGTGGAAAAGCGACGAATCACCAGGTGTTTGTCTGTAAAGTTTCGCCCGTGCAGCTCGTTTTCGTTGCTTGTCGAATCGAAGTTGGAAAAGAGCTGGTTCACCTTGACTCTTCTTGTCTAACAAGTCGGTCAGGTAATGCAGGTATTCTAGGTGCCTGGCCCGACGGATGCGCATCCTCTTCTTGGCCTGAACATTCATGACTTTCGATTCCATCCGTCCCTCCGGAGTCAGAGTCGAGAGGGCTCGACGGCATTCAGCGACCAGCTGGGTGTTCAATGCGCTTCCGCGCGAAAGGGCAGTCAGGAGGCACCAACGCAAACCTTTGAGATGATCGAGGGTTGCGAAGGCACGCACAAACATCTTGATGCAAGTCCCATCGAACTTCAATACCCGTCCATACCGTGATTTGTAGACAGACCTCAGAAGATCCAATGCGACATGGGGCTTTCCCTCCCTTATCAACCGATGAGTGGCCGCCACGGTCAGATGATGCTTGAGGATCAACTTAGGATGCACCCAGCAGAGGTTATAGTATTTGAAGACCGCCAACTGCAAAAGTTCGGACTCTGCTTCCGGCTCGATTTCCGTAACCTGGCGGAAGAACATGGGGAACCCTGTGGTGAGATCTTCAATGCCTCTCCATTCAGCCTCAATCACAGCTCGAGCGGCAGCCAACCCATGCTCCAGCAAGGTTGCAATCACGGCCAACTCAACGTGTCGTAACTTCAAATGCAACTTGGCATTTTTGGCGTTTTGAAAGCATTTCAATGCATCGGACATCTTGCCAGCATTCATGTAATGCACCATTTGCCTGTCCAGAGGTTGGTACTGATCCACAGGCTTGGACGGAGTCATATGTTGGAGGGTCCGCTCATACCAAGGCACAATTGTATGAGTACCCGGCATGACATTAGCTTCCGGCATGGGAAATGACTGCTGATCGTATCCTAGGATCTGCTGGGACACAGAGACATTCTCATACTTCACCTTGGCTGCTCGAAGCATTTGCCAGAAGCCTACGGGTGAGTTCTCGAGTCTCAAGCGTTTGATCCGGATCATTTCCAGGAAGGTTTCCTCGTCAATCGAGACGTCCCACGAGCGCTCACGCGCAAGATTGGTCCATTCAACGACCATTTCCTTATTGCCTTTTTCAATGAGAGCTTCCATGACATGCTCGTAAAGGACCTTGTCGGGAACGAGGCCATAGTCGTTAATGCAGCGCATGATAAAATCCCGAGCGGCAGCTCCCGAATGAGTAATATAATACTCTAGGAATATGCGGTCGATCACCTTTGTAAAGGCAATCGTGTCTTTGTTCAGGCCAAGGTCACACATCTCCTGAAGCTCCTGCTCAACCGCTTCCCACTCTAACCTCAGAGCCTTGGCATAGACCAGGATGCCTTTAGTACGACAGCTCAGTGGAATCTGATATCTGTCTCTCATCTCTTCAGCCAAAGCTTCCGCGTCCGCAGTACGGCCAAACTCAACATATGCTTTCAGCACAGGATTGAAGAGCCTCTCCGTTGGCACTTTCCCCAGGCGTGGTAATGCTGATAGGATCTTCGTGAATTGCCCGTTTAGAAGCTCGATGCTCCTTGTTTTTTTCCACAGTCCACTCAGATACGCGCCCGCGATGCCACACTCATGATCATGCCGGAGATTTCTGAGAAGAACCCATTTTGCCGTGGTCAATCTGTGCGATTCAATGAGACATCTGACGATAATATCGAGCATAGATGGCGGGACAGGGAACTTCTCCATGTATTTTACATAGAGCGTAGCAGCGGACTCTACGTGTCCCATTTTCGCAAGTGATAAGATCATGATTTTCCACATCGTCGCCGACACAGTGTCAATGTCTTCAAGACGGTGGAACAGACTTCGTGCGATGAAGACGCTGCCTTGCCTGCAATTAGCGTAGAACAATTGGACAAGAAGCTCCCTCCTGTCGGAAGATAGTCCTTTCACACCAGCGGGGTGTGTATCCAAGAACAATTGCGCCGCGTCGATCAGCTTCCCATCTTCAATCAGCTCCCGGATCCGTTCTATGGGAGACGACGTGAGAGCGGTCGAAGGTTGACGTTCTCCTGTCTGTGCAGTCGACGTTTTGGAAGGTTTCAGAAGGCTTGGGGGTTGTATTCCCTTCGGAAGAGAGCCTGCACGCGCGGGTCGCGGGGGTTTTGCTGGCGATTGTCGGTCGTCTGTCCCTTGTCCGTTCCGCGCCCCTCCCTCCAATGACCGAGACGTCTGTGGATTGGCATCCTCTTCGTTCAGAGATGCTATGCCCATGAATTCCCCCTCCTCGGCCTTGGCCATAATTCGAGCTAATCTTTTCGCCGAGGCAGTAGCGTCGTAATTGGGGGCGGACGAGTGAAGGGCCCGTTTGTTGGCGATGATACGTTCGGCCATGCGGACCCTGAGATGGACGTCGTACGTAACGGCTGCGAGTGCGCAAAAGGCTCCCACCGTCGACCCTGCGAAAGCCAAGTTCCGAAGAACTCGAAGGACATTTCGAGATGGAACGGCTGGGGCGCCGTTGGTCGGTTTGGAGAACATGGCAGTGAAATCTCGCGCTCCGCAGAAAAGCGGGCTCACGTAGCTTCAACTATAAAGCACATCCGATCGTTGAGAGCGAGGCCATGGAATGTATTGACACTGAAGGAGAAGTTTCAATAATAGCTTGGTGAGGGATTGAGCGGCTGCGGTTGGACAATTGGAAAGTTCCAATTACGTTGGGAATTCCTCTTTATTGCCCGCTGAGAGGTTTACTCGGAACGGGTCCGAAGAGGAGAGACTCCGGTAGGCGGCATAGGCTGCACTTCGGGTCTTTGGCGGCCACCGTACTCCCATTATTGTTCCGAGTCAGTCGCACCAGGTATGATGCCAAGATTTACAGTCACACTTTGTTGATCGCCCAAAGTATGCGAAAGAAATCAAAAAGAGGAAATATTCTTTCAGGAGACTGCTGAATACAAATCAACTCTATTGCTCCTCCCAATTATCACCAAGACGATAAACCAAAACTCCGGAATTACACCAAGATTGACCAGAAATATCCCTACGCTTAACCCTAGAAAACGCATTGTTCAAGTGAGATGCACTGCATGTCACGTACGATGGAAAGACCTGAAAGAGCCGTGGGTGAGATCTACGAACGCAAGAAGGAATCTTCCTCGTGCCCCCCTTCGACATGAGCCTGAGCTTCGTCATCAGTCGAGGAGGGATCTTCAAGGCAGACTAACGGAACACATTAGTTCAATATATCTCGCAAGAACAAAAGGAATGGGTGGTAAGCGTACCATGGGGTCTAATGAAGAAGCTCAGGCATAATGCAAGCGCAAAGACAGCTGCCAAGCACACGAAGACTGTCTGAGTGAACTTGCCAACGGTAAGACTATATGTAAGGTTGAAGATAGTCGGGGCACAAACACGGGCCAGAGCGTGCAGCAGCCCGGTGGCACCGAGCATTTGTCCGACGCGATCGCGAGGTACATGTTTGGTAAGAGAGGATTGTAACGTGGGCGAACCCATTCCTCCTAGGGCCGCAACGACTCCCGAGAGAACCATGACTGAGCCATGCCTCGACGAAGCGTATCCAAGGTAGCCAGCTAGATCGAAGACTATCGATAGCCGAATGATAGTGATGTCGAGCATGTCTGACCCGGTGTTGACATGCGGCTCACCTGTCCGACCGCGGAATATCCGAGTTGCTATCGGAAGAACCAAGAACAAGTTGACGACGCGGACTGAATTAACTATAGAAACGAAAATGCTCGACTCGATGTTGCCCCAGCCAAACATATATTCGGCATAAAGGATGATGATTTGAACGGTGCCCATGGCTACACCGAACATCGCGGTATCTATTGCGGCAAGAAGAACGATGTTCCTGCGCAAGGCAGGACTTGCTCCACGGCGAATGGGAAACAAGACACTGGGTCGCCCTACTGGCGGAAGAAGGATCGACAGCGGCGTGACGAGGTTCAACGGGTTCAACTGACTCAGGGAAAACCACTTGGAGGAATTTTCCGTGCGCAGCAGCATTTCTTGATGCCTTTCCCGCGCAATTCGCTGTCGTTTCTTCGATAGTGATTCGGGGACAAAAAATAGTACCATGACAAGGAAAAAGGTATGAATTGAGAGCGCAATGACAAAGACGGGCAAGATCTTGCCCGTTGCCTTGATAATATAGGCTGCAAGCGTTGGTCCAAGAGCAATTCCAGTAAACAGGGCGCCATGGAAGTAACCAAATGCCACGTTCCGTCTTTCTGGGCGAGTGCAGTCCGAAGCGTACGAGTGAACCAATGCCAGCATGGTTGTGAAAGACCCGCCGATGCCGTCCAAGAAGGCACCCAGCAAGAGTACATTAATGGACATCTTCTCAGGCATCGCTGCCACGAGAACAGTGACGGCCTCTCCCAAAACTGCACCAGCCGCGGTGAACGCCATCACTTTGCTCCTCCCATACCGATCGGACAAATGGCCGAGGCGAGGGCTGACCAGTGCCGAAAAAACTCCCGGTACGAGATTGAGATACAGCTGAAATTGAGCGACGAGGGACTGCACCTCTGGAATCCGACATTGGGAATTGTCGTCACCGAAGATGACGGGAAGATAAGTGAAATTGGGATCCTTGGAGGCTTTCTCAGAGAAATAGTCTCTGCAGACGAGAGCAAGGATCAAATTGATTTTGGGAACTGCAGTTCCACCAAAACCAAGCGTGAATAGAAGAAGACAGGGTAGTAACCACCAAATCTAGACATTGGAATCAGAACCCGTCAAGATACGTGATAAGAGAGAGTACGCGCTCTCACTCACACTCGGTGTTCTCCACCATTTTCCATCTGCCGCATCCCCAGCGTCTGAAATTCCCTCATTGTCGTCATCCGCTAAACCCTCATGACCCGAGTCACTGCTTGTTCCCGCAAGCAAGGGAGTCTCTTCGTGCACTTGTAGACGCACTGTATCCTTCGCGACATCCTCTGTAGCGTTCCCAGCACTATCGTAATTTGAAGCAGCTGCTTGGGCTTGCAATTGGGCATCCACATCCGCATCTACTGCGAACGGCGCCTCGTTCTCCATGGTGGTCGCTGAATTGGCAAACTCGCAATAAGATCCGGGAGGCTATATCGATAGATAAACCCTAGCATAAAATCTGCACGTAATCTGTTAGCAATGAATGTGGTTTGCAATATCAGAGAGGTGCCATGAGTATTCAGAGAAACCGATAAGAATGGGAAAGGTAGATGCGGATGTACTGTACCTCCTGAACTTTTGAATTTTTGTTGAGCCGTTGAAACGATAGGTAATGATGACGCGTGTATTTCCCCCTGTAGATTCAGGGCAATGTAGTAGGTACAGTACCATCATTGAGTGAAGGGAGGAGAGGAATGAGGGAAAGTTGGAAGACAACGGAATTCGGCTTTTGCGTCAGATTAACGCACATGCGTATTAGCGTTGCAGGCTCCGGGCATTCTCCGTTTGTCATTGGCCAGTCCCCTTGAATCTGATTCTGGGGTCAATCTAGACTATGGCGTCGGTGGTGGTCGGTGATAAGATAAAAAGAGCCGAGCGGCCAGAAATTCGCCGACTGTCCGACAACCAAGTAATGGACAACGGCTTGTTTAACTTTCTGGCGTTTAGAACAACTCTATTGTCGCACAGAGAGGATAATGGGCCGTTGGACACGAAAATTGATGCTACTGTACCCAAGTACCCAAGTGTAATCTTATCTGTCTCGTAACGTGGCATTTCTTCTACCCCGCACAATAGCATTATAATGGATCTTATCTAGGATGGTTTGTTTTCGAGGCCCAATCGATTCATTTTCCATGGCGATAAGCCTATCTCTGAGAAAGCAACCCGACCCTTCGGTTATATGAACTCCTTTAATTATACAAGGACGCGCTTCTGATCCAGAAAATGTACACTAAATCGAAACCCTTCCCGAAAATATATATTATAGCACAAGTGAGCTCGCCTGCTCACCCGCGAAGAACTTCTTCTGCTCCAAACACCGTTCACTCTTGCAGCCTTGGCAGCGTAGCGTCATCTGCGTCGAGCACTTCTCGCCCTTGCGCAGGTGTTCCAGGGCGAGATCTGCGACCGCCTGAATGAAAATGGGACTATCGTTCAAACTCTCAACCCGCTTGACACCAGGACTGTTGGCTTCATGGATCACTTCGCGATCCAGCTCGTAGAGAGTCTCAATGTGGTCACTGGTGAAAGCAATGGGCACAAGAATCAGATCAGTCTGCCCACGCTTAACATATTCCTGAACCGTGTCGCTCGTCTGAGCGCCAAGCCAGGCCGATGGTCCAACTTGCGATTGCCAGCACAGACGGTAAGGGTTGCTGAAGTTTAGTCTCTGCATCACAGCATGAACAGTTGCAGCGACCTCGGCGGGGTAAGGATCGCCTGATTTGGTTGTTAGTGAACTTGGTGCAGGACAAAAGATCAAACCGTTTAGAGCCTTACCTCTGTTCACGACACTCATCGGCAGACTGTGCGCCGAAAACAGCAACACCACGCTGTTTCTCTTCTCTTCGGGGTATGTCTTGAGTTGGTCCTCGATGTTCTTTGCAAAAGCTTCCACCAGACCGGGATGGGTTGGCCACCGGTCAATGACACTCCACTGGATGCTTCCTGCAGGGTCTATGCTGCCATTCCCGCGTTTTCCCTCCAGGCGGTTCCTCCATTTCCACAACTCGTTCAGCGAGCTACCTGTTGTAGAGCACGAATATTGAGGGTACTGAGAGAAGGCTACAGCCCGACCTCCCTTGCCATTTCCAAAGCCATCTTCCAATAGCTTCGTGTACATCTCCTCAGTCAAGGGTGCTGCATATCTAAATGCGACATAGGGCTTGTGCGGTGCGGTTTCAGGCGATAGCTTGTCCAGTATCTTGCACATCTCCGCGCACTGATATTCGGACCACTTTCGGATGGGCGAGCCACCGCCAATATCCGAGTATTGCTTCTGAATCTTGGGAGTCCTTCTCTTCGAAATCAAAGGTCCGAGATATGGTTGGAATCTGCCGAGTGGAATCAAATCGCCATCGGCCTGTTAACATTGAAAACGGTGAGTCGATGAAGTCACAATCGCAGGTAACGATGAGGCTAGAAAGGGGGAATCAACGTACGAATAATCTGCTTAGGAAGTCCTCCACCTCATTCGTCGTCGATGGTCCGCCCATGTTGAGGAAAACCATTGCCGTCGGGCCTTTTGAGCTTGTTGCATCCTGAGTTACCGGTGGTACTGCAGTTGCAAGACCTGATCTCTGCTCCCCATTATATGCCAAATAGCTGCGGGTCACTGATCGTACACTGGAGGAAGTACCGCTGAGTATCCGTCGGGGAAGGGTGAAGGGACTGCGTAACGCCATCGCGAGGTGTTCCTGCCACCTAGCAGTTGAAATTATTAGTCGCCAATTGAAAAGAATGCAAAACTTGAAATTGAACTGCTCTGGAGGCCCGTTGTATTTTCAACTGATTTTGTGGCGAAGAATGAAGAAGGAGACTGACTGAGCAACAGAGTCCAGAACAGGTTCATGACGGCGACCGCAAGAAACACATGTTTCGGCAGCCAATCAAGCAAAAGGCTAAAATCATCAGCCTAGGTTCAAGGATCGGGACCGAGGAACACGTTGTGCCTCAGGCATGAAAATTGCACATGACCTTCGTGTTTCCCCGCGTCCGCCCTTTCAGTCGCAATCGCGTCACTGGTCGGAAGACGTGACTATTAGAAGTATATGGGAGCTAGGCAGCAGACCTGTCAACGACACTAACATTTAAATTTCAAAACATTGTTTTAATCCCGCCCATCCCGCTTTTCTGTTTCTTCTTCTCCCTGCTACAACTTCGATGCTGTCATTTCTCTAAAACTAATCCCATCATGGCTGATGACAACTTCCCGCGTGAGGATGAGACCTTCGAGGAGGAAGATGAGGTCGATGAGACTGTAAGCTTCAATTTTTATTGATTACATTCTCTTTTCCCCGAGATATACTTATCTAAGACGTAATTTCGATCTATATAGAGCTACAAATCCGTGAAAGATGCCGTTCTGTTCGCAATCGAAGTCAGTGATTCCATGTTAGAGCCTCGCCCATCATCGGATCCCAAGAAGCCCGTCAAAGAATCGCCGACAACGGCAGCCCTCAAATGCGCATACCATATGATGCAGCAGCGCATTATCTCCAACCCTCGAGACATGATTGGTGTCCTATTGTATGGCACGGAGGCATCGAAGTTCTACGACGAAGACGAAGATAGCCGTGGCGACCTTTCATATCCACACTGTTACCTCTATACCGATCTCGACGTCCCGGCGGCCGATGATGTCAAGCGGCTACGAGCGCTTGTGGAGGATGAAAACGTAGCTAGAGATATTCTTGTGCCATCCAAAGACCGTGTTTTAATGTCGAATGTGCTTTTCTGCGCGAATCAGATCTTTACCTCGAAAGCCTCGAATTTCTTGTCCAGGCGGCTTTTCATCGTGACGGACAATGACGATCCCCACGGCGACAACAAGACATTGCGCTCGGCTGCGACCGTTCGTGCAAAGGATCTTTACGATCTTGGAGTCACAATGGAGCTCTTTCCGATCTCACGGCCCGACCACGACTTCGACACCTCCAAATTCTATGACGTAAGATTCCCTTGTCCTGCCTCACCTGGAGCAAATGACTTACGGAGTCCAGGACATCATCTACAAATCATCACCAACAGACGCAGAGGCTCCTGCCTATCTGCAACCTGACACAAACGCTTCAACAGCTACCGGCGATGGAATCTCCCTTCTAAACTCTCTTTTATCTAGCATAAACTCACGATCCGTCCCACGTCGTGCCTTATTCTCAAACGTCCCATTAGAACTCGGACCCAACTTCAGGATCTCTGTCACGGGATACCTTCTCTTCAAGCGCCAGGAACCTGCGAGGAGCTGTTTCGTCTGGCTTGGGGGTGAAACTCCCCAGATCGCACAAGGCGTCACGACACAGATTGCAGACGACACGGCGCGTACCGTGGAGAAATGGGAGATCCGAAAAGCCTACAAATTCGGCGGGGAGCAAGTTACGTTCTCCACGGACGAGCAACAGGCCTTGAAGAACTTTGGCGACCCGGTGATTCGCATCATTGGCTTCAGGCCTCTGTCCGCGCTACCGTTCTGGGCCAACATCAAGCACCCTACTTTCATCTATCCTTCCGAGGAAGACTACGTGGGCTCGACGCGGGTCTTCTCGGCGCTACAGCAGAAGCTTCTCAAGGATGAGAAACTGGCACTGGTTTGGTTTATCCCTCGCAGAAACGCAACGCCCGTCCTGGCTGCCATGATTGCCGGGCCCGAACGAGTGGATGAGAACGGCGTCCAGAAATTCCCGTCGGGCATGTGGATCTTGCCTCTCCCCTTCGCAGACGACGTTCGACAGAACCCCGAGACTTCGCTACATGTGGCGTCGGAGCCGCTAATCGACCGGATGCGAGAGGTCATTCAGCAACTCCAGCTCCCCAAGGCGCAATATGAGCCTCAGAAATACCCTAACCCATGTAAGACTGACTCCCTTTTGTCGCATCTATGCCGGTTGAAGGAAATATCGCACATGCTAACTCGTCGATCCAGCGCTTCAATGGCATTATCGTATCTTGCAGGCACTTGCACTAGACGAAGATCTGCCGGATAAGCCCGAAGATAAAACGACACCGAAGTACAGACAGATCGACAAGGTACGTTTCTCCGTCTATCCAACTGCCACCACAATCCACCCTTGCTGTCCCTTTCTTCAGGACCCCGCTGACCTTTGGTCTCCTCCCAGCGCGCCGGCGAGTACGTCTTAGCTTGGGCCGAGGAGCTCGAAGCGCAATCCGCAAAGATGCTAAGCCAAGGCCCCGCGACCTCCACGCTTGTCAAACGATCCGCGAAAGACCGCGCCGCCGAGGCAGAAGACGGCGGTCGTGCTCCTCCTTCCAAGAGAGCGAAAATCGAAGATGGCCCTGTCGGCGGCGACGAAGAAGTGCGAAAGCACTTCGAGAAGGGAGCCGTGACAAAGGTAGCGTCATTCCCCAACCCACGTTGCTGGCCTTTTGCTGTGGCCTTTGAACAAACCCCACTTACTAACTGCCATTATTCTCGAATAGCTTACGGTGGCTGTTCTCAAGGATTTCCTCACGTCCCATGGCCGCTCTGCGGCAGGGAAGAAGGCGGACCTTGTTGAGCGCGTGGAGGAATATTTCGAGCAGAAGGGTTTCTAGACCGCCCGGACAGTACCTTGGAACTGGAAAGGGAGGACAGAAAGAGTCGGTAAGAAGCATCAACTAACAACTGGATTGTCAAATCGACAGTCCTGGTCACATGGTCCAGCATCATGTTGCCACCTACATATCCGGTTGATCTCTATGAAAGGGACTATGACGAAATCCGGGTATTGGTATTGTCACGAGGTAATGGAAATTATTTCGAATGTGGGCTAGACCCTTCTATGTATGCATTAATCGCCTGTGCAAAACATATATTTGTACGGGACAGTGTAGTCAGTATATCCATTTTTATGGATGCTCGAGACATGAGAACAGATTCGGGAACTGTATCTAACAAAGAACTTACGCAATCTTCCGGCATGCCGCTCTTCATAGTTACGTTGAATGGTCTATTGAGCACTCATATACAGAACAAGGGCATGTCGTGAAATATACCACCCATATCCAAGGTGACAATCTCCTTCCCCCCAAGAAAGCCAATATCACATCAATGATGCCACCAAATCGTAATATAACATATAAACATCAAAATTCGATGAATCCACGCGAACGCAAGTCGTAGCAATGTCCAGCTCAAAGCCTGATGGGTATTTGGAAATCCAAGTTTATACAGAAGAAATAAAAACGCCCTTTTCTAAACGCCTCCAAGGAGATGTGTTTGGACTGAAGAAATCCATCCGGCCAAGATAATAAAGACCAGACTTTTGCAATGAACCCGTCGATGGACAAAAGGTTCATTCATTTTCTCGGTGCTTGGGACTCAGCATCTTCCATAAACTTGGCAGTAGCAGACTTCCTCATTAGGGCAACTGAAAAGGGCAGGAAAAGTCAGTCTCTGGATTCAGGATCGAGATCAGGAGCATTAATGCACTTACTATACTGCCTCCTGGCCGAAGATAACATGCCATAAGAACTCCATCACCCGTCCACTGCTGGCGTCGCTCTTGTTTGTGTCAATGACCCATTGGCGGAACTTCACGTAATCTTCTCGTGGCCGCTTGCGGACCTGATCGCGCGATACGGCGAACTGCGCACAGCACGCTGCACCGATGCGGGTGGGGATTTGGAGACTCTTCTGGTGATGCACGAAAGTTAAAACCGAGGGATCGTGGGCCGCAGCTGCGGTAATCGTTGTATTCGGCGGAGGGGTGCTGGTTCCCTCGAATATCTCGCGCCAGACCTTCTCCGTCACATGTCGATTCCTGCGATGGCTTTCTTTACACCCTGGGTTCCAATTGCAGCGCAGATTGACGTAGCCGTTCTGCTGGACGAAACCGAGCTGAAGGGATCGCATGGCCATGACGTTGTCGTGGAGTGGCGCATCGTTGTGCCAGGCCATGAAGAATCCCGAACGGTGAGAATGAAGAAAGGCGATTGTGGATGGAAGATTGTCGTAGTTATCGATGACATACGTCAGATACGCCATCGACTCGTGGCCCTTATTGACGGGCGTGGTGAGTTTAGTTTTGTCTGCAAGTGTGGCGCGAGAAGGATTCACAACATAGATCGCACGTTGCCAGCTTGGATGCGCAAGAATTAGGGAAAGGTCTGAATAAGTTGGGCGACAGAAGCACATACTCAGGAAGCTCTCTCTCCACCCACTCTGTAGATTCCTCCTCTAACCTCGCCATGACAATTATCTTATCCCCAATGGGTCCATGGTGAGGGGTTAGTCCCTTGTACTCTGGCTCGCGGTGGTTGTTCAACCAATCGATTAGGTATAAACTCGCTCGGTATTGTTCACTGAAGTCTTGTAGGTGATTCTTCAGAAGATATAGCAAGAACAGCAGGAACGGCGTAATGCAGAGTGTGAACCGGTATCCGCTCCTCATTTTGCAAAGCTGCGTGTGGAAATGGTTACAGGGGATCACGACCAAAGGTTTCGAGTACCGCGGCGCGTGTTCAGCGTACGGCGAAGTAAATGAAAGGACACCTTCGCAACTTGCACGTAAAAAGACAAAGCGATCATGGACACATAATGACAAAGTAGGTTTCAACAGTCTATCATTCAGAGCGAGGAATTGAAAGTAGAAAGTAAGAACCAAAAGACGTAAAGTCAATCACGACTGAACACAGTGAGGGCAATCGTACTGCATGAAGGTCATCAAAGTGAATGATAAAAGACAAGAAGACTGGGGGAAAAACCTCGAGGGAAGTTCGTTACTTTTCCCTGCAGAGAGCGGATTTCCAGAAAGGAGAATCGAAGGCCTAGCCCACCGAACGTTTGCCGGAACTCAGGCCCTCGGGACGCTCATGGCCTGCTGGGAAACTCCCCCACCGGAGAGCCACGAGTTATTTTTTCGGAGGCAAATCCTAATTGCAGAAAATGCCTATCAGGGCGTTTGGTTCAGGGACTGCCGATGGTTAGGCCATAAATTCCCGTGGTTAGCGGGCCCAGCACAGAAGCTTGGCATCAACGACAGGCCTAGCGGGAGGTCACTGCCCCAGTAAATCAGCGCCAGTCTCGTATCGACAATAGGTGATCACCGGTGTTTGCAACGGCGCCCCGTGCTTTTTAGCTCGGGCTTTTTCAGGGGGCACTGGGGCAGAGAAGTTGAGAACCGTGGCTGGAGGACTCAGATGTTAACTCAAACTTTCTGTATCTGGAGGAGTCGAGGACTGAACCAAGGTTCGCACCATCGTGACATTGTCATCTCCTTGCCATCGAGCGAATTGGCTGAAATGTGCGCACGTACGCAGGCTTCCTCCAATTCCCCGAAACTCTGCCATTTGCGGTCCTGCTCATCCAGAGTTGTCCCCCACATTTTTTTGTGGCGTTCATGGACCGGGACTTCTGACACAACCGTGGCTGAACAGAGAATTGAGCAACTATGCTGGCTTGAGCTTGTCGGAGCCTCGAAAGAATCTCAATTTTCGGCGGGTATGCGTTGCACCACATGGCACAGGGGGCAAGCGTCATACAAGCGCAACAAACGCCCAGAGCAGCGAACGACCTCGTTCTTGTTCCGCAGGTTGTCATTGGTTCGAAGGACCGAGTGTATTTTCTCAAACCTTGCAAAGCGCTAGGCGGCTAGGTACTGTATGTTATAAACGGTAGTTTGCACCGGGGTCCCAAAGCTTGTCAGCAGTTCGTTTCATCGGGACCCGACAAAACTGCGGCTTTTATCTGGAAGTAAGACAAGTCATTGCTGCATTGAGTCTCCAGGCAGTATTATTCCGGGCAAAAGGAATTTCCATGTCAATTATTATTCGGTACACTCATACTGCACCAGCCTACCAGGGGCTGAGGAGATCGCCACTCATGGACACTCCAAATGCGGATCGCCGGGCAAATTGCCGATGCTGACCGGTTGAAACTTCAAAGTTCAAACAAGAGCGACCCGAGGGCCCACTCGTGGAGTTTGATCATTTGATGGTTCCATGATACCATGGAGTTCAAAGTTCAAACTTCGCAGGATCTTCGGTGGGTTTTGCGGGAGATGGAGACTTGGAGGTTGATTGTTGGAGAGCAGCAGGAGGAGAAAGAGACGGGAAATTGGCAGGTGGGGGGGAAGCAACGTCAGTCTGTCACTGTCAGATGACTCAGATCCCAAGTCAGCAACAGCAACCCACAACACAGCAAACTGTTATATATGCATGAATTGCAATGGCAAAACGCAAGTTCTTTGATCACGAGCGATAGGATAGGCTTTTGCCAACGTAATTAAAAGAAGCTTCTCTTGGGCCAAGCCTTACAGCTTTTCATTTTATATAACTTCTTTATTAGAGCTCATCTATTCTACAAAATGGCGAGAATCCCATCCTCTCCAGGGAAATAAATCTCATGGTTGAGATTAGACCCATACTAGAAACAGATCACTCTTAAAAAAAATAGACTACTAGCTGTCCTGCAGACAAAAGCTTCAATAGCAAGATCTGGCGCTGTGGATACTGGGGTTCGCAAACGATCGCCTCAGCATCACCATTTTTTGTCTGATTTCGAGGGCCTTTTCTCGACACGGCTGGGGGATTTCGTCCTTTGCCATGGTCACCAGCTGCATTCCTTCCAGTCCCGGGGTTTGAAGAGCATCACGGTACAGCTTCTGTCTCCAATACTCCTCTTCGTCGTCTTCGTCCTCGTTTCCCTGCTCCTCAGGCTGCTCCCGTGTCTTCTGCATCTCAAAGACCGGACCGATCGCCTGCATTGCGGCCGCCCACATACGCACCCATCTTCCACAGGTCAAGATATGCTGGAGTGCAAACTGATCGCCTGGCAATCTCTCATTCCCATTCTCATACGGTCCGACAGGCAGGATTTCCATCCCTGAATATACCCTGCACGCGCAGTCTGGAATGCAGAACTGGATGTAGTCAAGTCTGGTATGAAGATCGAAGCTGGGCAGGTTTTTCTCTGATGCTCCTCCTAAAGAGTTCACCGTTGATAATGATCTGGAACGTCGCGCGATTCGCCTCCGTTCCAGAAATCCTCGGTTGCTTACCACTGGGCCCCCGCCATCTTGTCGATTTGGTCGGCGAGGGTATTGATGATGAAGAACCGGGCCAGGTGCAGCTTTCGGATGTCGTCGAGCGTTAGGCCGACATGGTCGATGCAGAACGCATAGAGACTCTCGATACCCCCGCGGAAGGTCTCTCGGAGCAGGCTGGTGTTTTCGGGATTTCCCAATGCCCAGTCGCTGACCTGTCTCGCTGTCGCTGCAGTGAGAATATATGGATGCGGGGAGAAGGTTCAGACTTCCTGGACGAGTAGGATGGCGTTGAGGTTGCTTTTCTTGCTTGGGAGAGATATCTCGACAATATATGTATGTTCTTTGCTTGACAAAGCGATGTCAGCATGGGCCACTTCTTCTGAAGGAAGTGAAGGCAATGTCGACTGTTGGCGAAGTTATGCATCACTGAAGGCCTCCGTCCAATAGCAACGCACAGACAGCCCTTTGTTCCATGTTGGTAACCTAGTTACTCACTTTCATGAGTGAAGTACTTAAGTAGGAATCGAGGATGTCGAATAGTTTAGGTAGTGTTGAGTTTGATGGTGTGTCGTAGCGCTTATATTGCCTAGGCAGCTCCAAAATATATTGTATCATACATCTTGGGCCACATGCTAAAATTGGCATTCCACTTTGATCAGTGATTTCTGGATTTCAGAATTACTACCTTCATTTGCTCAGAATGAAATATATCTATATTGAAAAAAAAAAAAAAAAAAAAAAAAAACACCTGCAGCCTGCTGCTCGGTAAGCTTTCTGATCGTAGAATAGCAGTCATTATCCATTATAAAAAAGGTATTATACAAAGTATAGCTCCAACGACGAGAGCTTCATAGCCTTCCAAATCAATCACTTTGATCCTCATCTCCCTCCTCTTCCTCATCGCTGCTGGGCTCCTCGCCCTGGGCAATTGCTTGCTCCCGTCGTTTCCGCGCCCGCTCTCTCTTCTTTTCTAGCAGCCGGTTCAGTTTCTTTGCGACATTGAAGACTCCCCCAGTACCTGCTCCACAGGCAGCACAGGATGGATTCTTCCGATACCGCTGCAGCGCACAGGACTCGCAGAAGTAATGCCCACATTTGGTGATGATGGGGTTCTGGTACGGCTTCTTGCAGATGATACAGGCAAAAGGAATGCTCTCAAGCAGTTCGTCGTCCTCTTCATCCTCATCATCCTCCGCTGTCTTAGCGTCCTTGCCCTGCTTTGAGACGACCCGTCCACTCAACTTCTTGCCCTTGGTACCGATCTCCCATTCGCGATCGAGCTCCCAACCCTGCTTGTAGTCTTCTCTCGCATGAAGGAATTTGCACGAGTCACCGAAGCCGCAGAATCCAGTTTGTTTCCAGTCTTTACACACATCGGGGGCAAAATCCATGACTGTAACTGTGCGGACGTTGGTGGGCGCTTTCATCGGGCCAAAGGTCTTCGTAGGGGCGTTGGGGTTTTTCTGAATGAAGGACGAATAGTTTGATGCACCTTTGTATGTGCCATCAGGCGCGGAGGGTGTTGTCGACGCTGGTCGTGCCCTTGTTGAACCCAGCAGATTCTTTTCGCTCAGCTCGTCATCGTACCAGTTTGAATGTTTGGTTGCGTCATTTGTCGAGGACAACGGCACAGGCGCTGCACTGGCGGGTTGATCATTAGCGGCATCTTTTCGTGTCACATTAAAGGCGGAAGAGGCGGTGACAGCTGCGTTCTTGCGCCGTCTCTTGATCCTGCGACCTTCCTCGTCGTCTGATGATGTGAACTCGGAGTCGGAGTCTGAGGCAGGTGGTGGCGTGTCAGGCTTCTTGCGGAAGTTGGCTTTGGCCTTGGCGGAGCGTTTCTTGAAGGTGAATTGAGGCACAGCATCTGCAACCCCTGTTTCTTCTGCCATTGTGATCTTTCTGCTCTCAGCGTTCTGCTAAAAACGTTGATGCTTGATATTGCGAAGTGGCGTCGTTCTTGTGGGGAGCTAGCTCTTTTTGGAACGGGTTTCGAGAAGCCTGGAGCTGATGACAAAGCGGATTCCTGACATCTGAGGCAACAACCACGTGACCTGCAAGACAGCTCATCAATCACATGACAAACCTAGGAACAAACCGGATAAACACCCGAGCCGAGGGGTGAGCAGTTTGGGACGCGTTCTATGGGCGGTGGGCTGTTTGTTGTGTTTGGCAGGAACGCGAGGAATGACAAGTCAAGTCCTGCCAATTTTAGAGCCTAATGGTGCCGAATCTTGACCATGGAAAGGGCAGGAAGCAAGGAAAGGTAAACATAAATAAACCCTACGACTGTCAGCCGAAAAAGGACACGCAGATTATCCTTTCCTGCACATCCACTTTCCAAGTTCATCGTCGCTTCCATATTGATGCTCTTGTATTCTGAGCCACCATTTTGGTAGATCGTCAGATCCAATTACGTAGGGAAACACTGGTGCTACCGCCTAACACTGCCCACATGCCCGCACGGCCCCAACGCGAAAATGAAATGAAGCGCAAATAGTGAACACCTAATTAACCTTCCAGATCCAATATTACTCAAATCTCTGCCGCCTTCTCGGTTCCCCTTGTTCCTCTCCTCTTTCTCCCCGCCCAACGAGTCGAACCCACGCGCTTCGTCTCGTTGCCCAACTTTGCTGTACATCCCACTCATTTTTCCTTAATTCTTATTCGCCTTCCCTTTGTCATTCTTTATATTTTTATCTTCTAATTCTTCTTTTTTTTAATGAATTGTATGGCGTAGGTGATCATTGCACCCGTCTGCTTGTATTGTCTCTGTTCTTCACGGCCCTCCACAGATTGCAACGTAGAGTAATTGTTGTCTATTCTCTGATTTGACACAACTGCTCTGTTCCTGAAGTCCTGAACGGTGTTGCTGTTTCTGTCTGTTGTTGTTGTCAGCATTTTCCCAGTCTGCACGCACAACAAACGCGTTATCTGACCAGGATCTCGCCGGAACGGGATCCTTTTCCCCCCATCAACCAGTCACCGGCTTCCATCCCATCAACAACACCACAACAACACGAAGACGTGTGCGACCTCTTGTCGCCGTTGCAGTCGCCGACTCGGAATCTCCCTCGGCACAAGCATTCTGCAAGGCGACTCGCAGCTCACGCCTTCCTCAACGGTGTGCGCGATCGTTTCACCGTCGTCGCACCTCATTTCGACTGTGTAGCAGTTTGACGGTTCCTGGTCGCTGGTCGGCTCGCCAACCCGACAGGGAAAATCGAAGGGATTTTTGATTGCAGAGACAAGGCTGCAGGTCGGACGATGATCGAGATCTGAAAAGTGGAACAAGCAGGACGAGGTTAGAGACGACGAGTGTGTGGGACCGACAGCGGCTTTGTCCTCGAGCCAGAGGAACAGAGACCGCTACTGGACCTGCTCTCCTACCATGGCAGCCCCCTTTGTCGATTCGACAGAGTACGATTTTACTGAAGGAGGTCGACGTGGCAGCGGCGCCTTTTTGCCCACAATGGATGACCCTTTCGTCTCCCACCTGGAGGAGGGACCGGCCCCTCGCGAATCGCATCGGTACTCTTCTTTCGACACTCAGTTGTTCGGTCTGAACGCTTGTTCGCCAGCACAGGCAAAACGGGCCCTCGAGGCACACTTGGCGGAGACAGAGCGCAGACTAGAGGAGGCATCGAAGTTGGGAACCGCGCTCATTCAGCAACAGCAAGAGCTCACCGATAAGCTGAAGGAGGTTGAACAGCAGCAGGATGAGGGTGAAGTTGGTCCGGAATTGCGTCGCAAACTCATGGATCTCGAGAGAGAATACAGTGCAATCGGTCGCGAGACTGCGCGAGCATTCCTTGGGCCGAAGCGAATTGTTAGCGGCTCGGATGAAGGCAACCCAGGAACCCCGTCGTTCGACCAGAAGGTAATTGCGCTGCATATAGCTAATCTGACTGATTGAGTTACTGATTTGTTACCATAAAGTCGCCCCTCAGCCCCGCGTTATTCGCCGGTCAAGCCACCAACTCTCCTAGCAAGGTGAGCGTTCCGTCTCGCAAACAGCGAAACCAAGCTTCGAGTCGTGTTCATGATATCGAATTTGCCACCGAGATTTCGACTTCTCTTTTGGCTCAAGTCCGTCAATTACAAGCCCTCCTTGCCGAGCGCGAGGAAGCGCTGAAAACCGTCAACCTGGAGAAATCAAGGCTCGAGCTGGAGGCAGAGGGGTACGCTCAGCGAATTCGCGCGCTGGACGATAGCGAACAGCGCTACAAGGATGAGAACTGGGCCCTCGAGACGCAAACTCACGAGCTTATGAGTGCAGTGAAGGAGGCTACCGATCGCGAGAGCCGACTGAACAGCAGTCTGAGTTCCGTCACCGCTGAAAAGAATACCGTGGAACGAGAGTTGGAGGAGTTGAAGCAGGTCAATGCAAGGCTCGTTGAGGAGCAGACAGCGACACAGAAGGCGAACGATGCCGAGATCCATCTCCTGCGCCGGAACCTGACCGCAGGAGACGCCGAAAAGTTTGCGCTTCAGCAGAAACTAGAGGAACTGACATCGCAAAATCAAGAGCTTGCCAGAGCTGTCGCTATGCGACTTCGACAACACGAAACAGACGCTGCTCGCGAGCTCTCTCCAGATCATGACGCTGACTCGCCGGACCAAACTACGCCCGAGAATTCGCCGCCCCCGTCTCCTAACAAGTTTACTCCTCGTCACAACCACCTCGAGACCGAGACGCTGAGGAGTTCGCTTGGACATGCGCACCGTATGATTCAGAACCTTCGAGGGACTATCCATCGTGAGAAGACCGAGAAGATTGAGCTGAAGCGGATGCTGCAAGAGGCACGGGACGAGCTTGAGACGCGTCGTCGTGACTCCACTGCTGCTGCCCAGACGGCCAACAAGCGCCAGAAAACTAAACCAGACACCTCCCGGAAACCTCCAAGGCCTGAGCTCCTCGGTGCTGGCAGGAAAGGCATAACCGAAATTGAGGTTCACGACACGGATTGGGAGGACAACGCGACAGACACGAGCCCGACACATGCTGCAACATCCAACAAGGTCCCAATAAGCCGTGCAGATGATCAGTCGGATGAACCCGGTGATGTCTATCAAACCGCTACGGAGGCCGAAGATGCCTTCGAGACAGCCAATGAGCGAGAGACAACTACCGAAAGCGAAGCCTTCCAGACTGGCATTGAGAGCATGGCCGATGACAGCGACACTGATGAACTAACTGAGACCGAGGACAACATCCAAAGGACCCCACGGCAAAGAGTGCCTTCGACTTTGATTTTCGGGAAGCCGAGAGATCGTAACTCGTGGCAGAGCACGGCGTCGACCTCTGCTGACGAGGACGAAGAAGAATTCCCATCCCCTACTCAAGTTCAACCGCGCCACCGATTGAAGATGAAGAGGAGCGTCTTGCGACGAATCCGTCCTTCTGGTGAGGCTCCTATGGCATCCAACAGCCAACCGTCTAGTGCCCGTGAGTCGCCAGCGACAAGCTTCATGCAAGAGTCGGAGGTCCCCGAGGGCCAGAGTCTCTTCGCTGAGCTTGCTGAGCTGGACGGTGGAGACAACGAGGGAGAAGACTTTGGACCCTCGAGGCGATCATCCCAAGCTTCCACCCCGCGCATGCTTCCCGCTTACGACTCAAGGAGACCTTCCGAGGCTATGCTGGATTCGCTGCCGAAGCCGGTGATGGTTGACTCCGGAGTAATGACTGAGCCGTGGGAACCAAAGACCCCAGTCAGCGCCCATTTCGTGGAAGAAACTGCTGCTGTTGACACCCCAGCTACTCCCACACGGTCTGTGGCAACCGAGCCAGAGACTCCTAAAGGAACCCAGGAAGTTCCAAAGTTGGTCAATTCTTCAACTCAATGGACTCCTCTTCGGTCGCCGTCTGGTCCCAATGGCGAGCAGTTCTCAAGCGTACCAACGCCACCCAAGATGGTATGGGATGAACGTGAGCTGGACGGAGGAGAGGAGCCAGAAGCTGCTCCCCAAGCGCCTCAGTTGGACTTATCCTCTATAGCTATACAGGAAACTGTCCCTGTGGCGCCTGTCATGCCGGAGCTGAGCATTTCTTACATTCTTGGCGGCATGACCGAACCGGTCGAACGAGAAATTCCTCCACCAGTACTTCCGGAAGTGGTCGTATCGTCCATCTACTCGCAGGATACAGAGCCTGTAATGGCGAAATTACCAGAGCCCGAGCCAGTTGTCCCTGTTCAATTACCGGCGCTGTCCGTTTCATCAGTCTCGTCAGTACATACGGAGCCCGTGATGGCCAAGTTACCCGAGCCTGCTCCTCTAGTATTGCCTGAGTTGTCTATCTCATCGGTGTGCTCGGAGCAGACGGAGCCAATTTTTGCTAAGCTACCAGAGCCTGAGCCTGCAGTGGTTCCTGATCTGTCCATCTCATCGGTCTGCTCCGAAGAGACGGAGCCAGTCGCGGTCAAACTTCCTGAGCCGGAGCGTTCAATGCCTGTAGAGGAAGTGGCAGCAACGCAAGAACTTCCTGCGTTGGTGATGTCCTCAATCTACTCCGAATACACTGAGCCTGTGCCCGCCAAGTTACCGGAGCCAGCGCATGCCGTGGTTGTAAAAGAAGTCGCGGCCGAGCCCGACATGCCGGAATTGACCATGTCTTTCATCAATGCACAATATACTGAGCCTGTTCTTGCACACCAGCGCGAAGCTCCCGTGCAAGCAAATCCTGAGTTGTCACTCTCCACCATCCGCTCTGTGGAGACGCTTCCCCTCAAATCCGTGCCAGCTCCAGTCCTTGCTCCAGCGTTCATTCCCACTACGGAGAAGCAAGCATGGGGACCTAGAACTGCCATGCAAGACAAGTCTACTTCAGATATGCCAGTCCTTGTTGTGGCAGAAGACAGCCCTACCGAAGAAAACCCCAAGGATAGCAGTGACCAACCCGAAGTCGCGGCGATGCCTCTCGGCCCTATTTCTGGCAATGCTGTCGCCCGCCACGCAAGACAGCAGTCGGGATCAACTCACACTGACCAGGGAGCCCAGACCATACTGTCAGCCAAACAGATTGATCACATTCTGATGGATCGGGTGAGCACGAGACCCTTGTCTCCTCCCGACAGCGATCAGGCGAAGGATATGAACGCTTCTCCATTTGCGACACCAAGGGCGCGACCTCGACCTGCCCCTCAGTCTTCTACGGCCTCCCTTCAATCTGCTTACAAGCGACCGGGCAGCTCTGCTAGCCAGGCGTCTAGTACGTTTAGCCACCCGCCATTGCCTGCTGATCACCGCGAGGCAATAATGGCTGCTGAAAAGAGGTCCATCGACCAACCGGCGGCGTCGCCAAGCTTGATGGGGCCGCCCCTTGCTCCTGCTTCTGCGTTCAAGACCAATGGACAGCAGCGACCACGGACTCCGAACGAACAAGCTCCAGCTGGTTCTTCCAGGACTACTTCGTCACGAGCCAAAGTTAGACGCGAAAGCCAAAGTCAGATGTCTCGGAGGTCCTCCATATCCTCCTTCGCTTCGGAGCTTGACGAACGGTTCAATACCCAAAGCACTTCAGGCTCCATACCTCATGGCTATGGGGTTGGGACAGATCCTCGCATGATCCAAGCAATCACTCAGACGATGATTGGCGAATTCCTTTGGAAATACACGCGGAAAACTGTGTCCGGCGACATGTCCACTACCCGACACCGGCGCTACTTCTGGGTCCATCCATACACACGTACTTTGTATTGGAGCGAACAGGACCCGCAGACTGCTGGAAAGACCGAACTCAGGACAAAGAGCGTTGCCATTGAGGCTGTCCGAGTTATCGCCGATGACAATCCTTACCCTCCGGGTCTTCATTGCAAGAGTTTGGAGGTTGTCACACCTGGACGGAGGGTCAGATTTACTGCCACCACCAGTCAAAGACACGAAACTTGGTTCAACGCACTTTCGTACCTGCTCCTCCGGGATTCGCCCGAAGATGGTGAGGAGCACGACAACGTCACACTGGAAGACATTGATGAGTTCAACCCGGGTTTCCGGTCAAGTTCGCGCATGTCAGCACGCATGTCATTCTCATCCTACAACAGCCGCACGGTTCGAGCACCGAAACAGCGTGCAGGTTCGGCCTTGTCTGTCCGACCCGCCGTGACCCCGGGTCGGGTCTCGCCAGCACTGACGCACGGCTCCAGCCTTGACGTCCCTCAGCAGGAACAGCCAAGATCCGCGTCCCGCATAAGCTCGATTTTCAACACCACGATCCGGGGGTCTTTCGCCAGCCTCAAAGGACGACATGGCCACCCGGACCCTAGCCAGCATGATGGAAGCACCGACGATCATGATAGTGCCGAAGAACTGCGACACGTGATTGAGAGACAAGAACGAGACGCAGATCGCCTCGAGAATGTGCGGGCCTGCTGTGATGGCAGGCACGATGTGGGCTCTCTGTCGCGTGTCAGTCGTTACAGCCCACGGATCAACCGGATTCAGTCTCACTCTCATCATCATTAGGCCTCATCAACTGTGGTGCTTTCTTCATTGGTACGGACTGCGCTGTTTTTATATCAACGAGTCTCTTTTGTGCACAGTCTCATGCATCGCTATCGTTGTAGCATTTCCCAGTTTTCGATCCACTTCGAATGTGATAAGCGCGCGATTAGCATCTAAGCCTGCCCCGTGGATTGATTCATTCTACTCCCTTTCCATCTCGTCATTCACACCCGCCTGGCGACCCTCCGTTTCTCAAACCACTTTACTGCCTATTAATCCTCGACGTTATCTCTACTCCTGCTCTGGTCCTTCGTTCTTATTATTCATCGCTATATGACTTCTCTCAAAATTTGAATACTATTTCCTATGTCGATAATCAAATGTCAATTTGACAGAATTGAACTTGGTCATTCTCTCGCTCTTTACCGAATTGACCGCTATTTTTTTTTCTTTTCTCTCTTCTGTCACGTTATAACCGGGAATTTGCGCAAGACAACTATCTTGTACTTTTTTTCAACTTCCTTTCTCCATTTCTTTGATCTCAATGTTTTTTGTTGAGCTTCTTGGTCTGTAATGACAGTGAGATTGTTCTATGGTGATCGGACCAATTGAGCCCTCGGCCACTCCCACTGGCTGTCAATGTTAGATTATGCTCGCAATTTGCAAGCAGCGGAATGTGCCTTGGGCGCCTTGATGGATTGTGATAATCGATTCTTTCAGAAGAGATGAAAACCAGGTTTACAGTTGTAGACTTGTAGTTTGTACGACCAATGGATGGATTGGTTGTGGCGTCTTTAGCGCCGGGGATTAGTCATGCATAGTACCGGACCATACCTATACAGTCCAGCTGCTTTTTTCTTCTCTTCCGGTTCGCTTATTTAGTTGTAAATACATCTATCTCAAGTTCTCAACGAAGTATTTGAATCGGGAGAACGCCAACGGCTGAAAACTGAATCGCTCCCCTAATACCCACCAAGATGGCGGCCGTCAACGAACCAAATATGCGAGAATGGATCCAATCCTTGATTGAGCCGGGGTATATTCTGAAGTGGGCCATGTCTCGTGAGTAATGGGGAACTTCGAACAACATGCTGCACTCATCTTTCGTTCCTCTTCTCTGTACTGTACCTTTCTCGCTCTGCTGGTTTTCCATGCCTTCTCACATCCGGCACTGGTCAATTTTGAGGGATGGATTTGTTGGTGTTGAGAATTAGGACCTTTGCTTCAAGTTGGAACCATGGATTTCAAGCGCGTCTCGTCATTCCACGAGCTGCCCTTTTCAGACATCTCTATCGTTGTTGCGACTGAAATTCGAACTCTTCTGTGCACAGCAAAACCGAGTGCATCTTTACCCGAGATGATCATGGATGTGCTAACCCACTTGGACCCGCTTGTAGATTACATTGCTGTCTGTTACGAAACGGTCTTCAAGCGCGGACAGATCCTTGCTCCGCTGTTGCAGCCATCCAAGGTTCGTGATGAGGCGTTCGGGAGGTTCTGGGTTGAGTTTACCGGTGAGTTTGCCTTTTCTCTCTCTCTCTCTCTCTCTCTCTCCGTTTCTGCATAGGATGCGCTCGAAGAAGCGACCATCGAACACGGGATGGTGGATTTTCCGACATGATTCGAAAGCAATACGATTCATGTCGAAGTGGGATATGCTTTCACCTGTCAAAAACCAAGCAAGCGCTGGTAAGGCAAACATCTAACTTGTATACCCGTTGCGACACACAGCAAACCGTGAAGAAACCATCCAAAACAACAACAACACCACCACCACCGAGAACCCCCGCGTCCAAGGCTCCTCCGACTTGATCCCACCACTCCTCGCCACCGCCTCCGGCACGGTGCTGGACATCGGCCCCGGCACGGGCTCGCAAATGTCCTTCCTCCACGCCCCGGGCATCCGAGCCATCTACGGCGCGGAACCCTGCCTCCCGCTGCACGAGGAACTGCGCGCCCGCGTGCGCGCCGAGGGCCTCGACGGCAAATATACCATCCTCCCCTGCGGCGTCGCGGCGTGCGAGCTGCTGCCTGCGCTGCAGAAGCACGGGATGGCGTTGCCCCCCGGCACGACGCCCGAGGAAGTCGGCGGCATCTTCGACACCATCGTCTGCGTGCGCGTCCTGTGCTCCGTGCCGGATCTGGACCGCACCGTCGCCGAGCTGTACGCGCTGCTCAAGCCCGGGGGGAAGTTGCTCGTCACCGAGCACGTGGTGAATCCGTGGCGCACGGCCAAGGGGTCGCTGGCTGCGAGGCTCGTGCAGGGGTTGTATGGCTTGTTGGGCTGGAGGCTGTTCGTGGGGGATTGTACGTTGAATCGGGATACGGAGCGGGCGTTGAGGAGCGCGGCGCAGAGGGATGGCGGATGGGAGGTTGTCGAGTTGGAGAGGTGGTTTGGGAGGACGGCGATGCCGTATATTTCGGGGACGTTGGTGAAGAAGAGGTCGTGAGCGGGTACCAGGGAGGAGATGTGGATTTTTTAGGATATGCGGCATGAGATTTTGCATTGGGATTTTTTTCAGGGGGCACTACGAAGTTGAGGTGTTGGTGAAGGTAACGAATACTTTCTTGTGAGATTTGATACTTTGGACAGTATGTGGAATGATTCTTGCATGCTGTTGTTCCACATCATACAGCGTAATCTCGATTTATTTCATCGTCAGTCCCATGCATACACTACATGTAATAAGGCATCAAACAGGGTATCATAACTACTTTCATCATCCGGAACGAACCTAAAGGCACAAAACAGCTTACAAGCACACAGCTCATCTAACTGGGTTTCGGCCGACCCGGCGGCCAAAAGTCGAACAGATCCAGCGCCTCGGCTGTCCACGGACCCTGTTTTTGCGCCCCATTCTGATCCACGAGGGTATCGAGGGGACTTCTCGCCGTCGCACGTCGGGACCGCACATCGCTGGCGGTCGCCAACGCCGTCGGATCCGAGATTGTCTTGCGGAGCACTTTCTCTTGCGGCCTTCTCGTCTCGAGACGACCGGACTGAGCGCTCTGAGCTGGCAATGCCGCCGACGGCGGGACGATGGTGGAATAAGACCTCGCCAACGTGCGGTTCTGCCGTGCGACGATGGGGTTGTGCGTAGCTGGCGACGGCCGGTTCGTTGTTGTCGGCGGAACGGCTTCGGAGTGCAGAGGGATTGCAGATAATGCGGTAGCAGCGCCAGGCTGCAAGTCTTTCAAAAAGGCCGAGGAGGCGCTTCTTGAAGCCGTTCCGCTTGATTTGGGGATCGGCTTTTTGTCCTCGACGGGGCTGAGGGTTTCGTGCCGTCGAGGCGCGGCGTAGTCGACCATCTCGTCGAGGATGAATTGGGTGGAATCCGAGGGCATGAAGTCGGCATTGGTGAGTGGCGGAGTGGAAGGGACGACTTCGACTTCGACCTCGACCTCACTGGAAAACGGGGGGAGGTCAGTTCCGGGGTTCTCGAGGGTCCATCAGATAGGTACTGACTGCGCATTCACTTGCTCGGACGATGCGGGTTGATTGCTGGTCTTGGTTGAGGACGAAGCGGGGATGGGTGGCTTGGCGACGTTCGGGCCAGGTAAGAGGGCTCGATACATGAGCTTTCTCCGTGGCTTGTCTTGGGATAGTCGTAATACGTTGATCGGCACGTCTACTGCGGAACTGTCTCGCGAGAGAAGCGGTGTTGACGGCGCAGATCTGCTGGGAGCGTCGTGCGGTCTCTCTGGCCTCTTGAGCTGCGTAGGGATTTGGGCAGCGGTTGGTGGTAGTATTGGAGCGCTCGATGCAGAGGTCACGTCTTTGCTGGAGGCACCTCGCGCTTTCTCAGGCCTTTGGAGCTGGGTAGTCTTTGATATATTCGATGATATAGGAGGAGTGGATGCAGAGCTACTGGAAGGCGGAAGCATTCCAGGTTTGGCAGATGATCCCAACGTTAGTGCCCGCGGGTTTGGTGCTGATATGCTAGGTTCTGACAGCTTTCGATGCTCGACTGCTTGCTTGACAGATGGCATTAGGGAAGCTGGGGTCGGATTATTGGGCTCCGGCGCTTTTCTAGGTCTGACAGGCGGGTCAAATGCAGGCTGGACCGTCGGTGGTTTCCGCAGTGGAGCGTCAGTGGAATCCTGCGACAAGTCAATGACCACTGGCTGAGAGCGAATGGGAGCATTCGTGCTCTTCTCGTGAAGTCTCTCTTCCGAAGGCAACATCTTCTGACGCTTGGCCGCTCTTTCTGCGCCCGGAGTATTCGGCGCCTGAGACGCTTGCGGATGCCGTTCCTCATAGGGCGACTTGGGAATAACCGCTCGTCCTATCGGAGTCTTCCTGATGCCGAGGAGATCGTTCAGCGACCGCGGAGCCTGCGAAGACATCGACGACCGGACAGGCGTCGAAAACCGGGGTGCCGCCTGTGACATGGGCTCTTTCGACTGCGGCGAGCCTTGACTCCCTCTCCTCTTCTCGAAGAGACCCGAGAGATCCGTCTCGGTCTTCTCCATGCACTCCCCCACCTGGATCAGCACGCCTTTGTCCAACTCCAGCTCGTCTCCGTCCTGGATCTCGTCGTCGTTTCGCCAATGGAGGTCGCCGATGAAGTTTCCCGGGGTATCGTAGACCATGGCCCGTTTGTTGAACGTGTGATAGCGAAGATAGCCATCGTGCCAGCGTTTCGCTTTCCGTCGGAGATCGTGCGTGTAGAGACATCGAAATTTGATGACGGGTGCGGTGTTCTGCGTGGACGGCACGCTCAAGCTGGGAGTGCCGCGAGCTGACGAGGGGAAGGGCGTCGACATTGTCGAAGAGTGTCACTTCGAGTCCGCATCATTTGCCTGCATGTGCATTATTGAAACGATTCTGCGGATTTGTTGGATCGGGAACAAAACTTGGTGACGTCGTCGAGGGGAAGACGCGGATGTTGGCAGCCTGAGGCCGCAAAACGCGTCAAGTGCATCCACCAATCAAGTCTTGCTATTTCTGGCGCATCTACGGAGTATCCAATAAGATTCTAAGGACCTAATAGTCAGGGACAATATCCTCCACCATCTCATCTCTCCTATCATCGGCAGCAACGGGGTTTACAAACTGCACTTGACAATGCGACCGTCGATCCAAATTGCAGCTGATTGATGTGTTGCCACCTCATCCTGTTTCCTCCCGGACTGGCTACGCCGTTGACAGTTTTGTCATCTGACTCGTATATATCATATTCCAGGGTTATGAGAACGCTCTTCCGGGTTCTTTGTCTCAAATTGTAGCGCGATCTGGAAGCAGTAGACTTCACAATTATCTCCAACAAATCGGTGATTCCGCAGTCCAGGTAATTTGAGCCAGCTACCTTGTTAGTCCTTTCTGGAATCCACCTAGGTAGGTATCATTCCGTGTTTCCAGATAATCCACAGCCGAAAGAAATTCGTCGAGGAACTGGTTATATGTCATAAGAGTCTCATGTCCCAATGGCCGGTATGATGAGCAGGCTTGTTGACAATTCCTTTCCGAGAAAAGACCGTTGTTGTATGCAATGTTGTGGTAGATGTGGTTAACTACGCCGCAAATCATGGCCTTAACCTATCAATCTCACTTACTGTATAGGTAGAGTCGCATAATGTTATGTAAAACATCCTGACAGCACTGCAGGGCAATTCCCGTGACCTAGACATATGTACGTTCCCGATGACTCGATGTAGCCTGTTGTGTAGACTCCGGGTATTCGATTTGCGAAGGTGATTCCCAATACAATTGATCATTTAGTATAAACCGAAGGATTCCGGGTTCCCAGCGAGGGTTGTTGCAAATCCGGCTGCATGAAAGAGAACCCATGCTTCCGATTAGATGATAAGGGTAGAGACAGGCATAGAAGGACACTCAATTCTTCCAACTCTTGTGTAGACGGCTCTTGTTGGAATCAATCCACTGCAAAGCTCATAGCCCTTGCCGCGCCGAGTCTCAGAAGATACTGACCCAACCAACCGCCAGCGAGATATTGTACGACATGGGAGATGCTGCGCTGGATCATGAGATAGATGCAGGGCGAATGTATGCAATCATATCACACTCCAAGGGATAAATCTACCATCGGATATCGATCGCATAATGCTAGCGAGCTGTCAGTACTTATCTTTCCCCGATATATAGAGCGGACAATTTCCCCATCTCAGACAGAAGAATTCACGAACCAAGAACAGCATTCTCAATCATAACTTCTCCCCTAAAGCTGGTCCACTAGGCTGCTGCTCATATTCTCACAAAGCACAGTGCTCGTCTCAACTAAGTAGTCTTAATACGAAGACCGTCAACTACCTCTGTGCTGTCATGTCTTTGTTTGTCGTTTCTGCGACTGCTCTGCCAGCTGTCGAGGTGGCCGACTATACACAGGAAGCTCGGATCTGCTATTTGGCAGAAGAAGGTACTGGCGTGAGTGTGTCCGCTATCTGTATTCCAGCATGGCTTTGTGCTAAGAGTGCATGGTAGATATGCGGGGATGGGACTCACGGAACCCCATTTTGCGGATATGGAAGTAAGTGCTGTGTCTTTCAGTTTGTACCATTTGTTACCTTAGTCACCAACCCCTCCGTTGAACGCAAATCCACTTGATATTCTCAAGACACTGAGCCTGAGGAATGTTAGAGTGCGATTTCTTTAGATGCAGGTGTAAAGGGGGATGTCGCTATAAGTAAAGTATTCATTAGTAATTGTTCCAGTGATTTGCAGAAGTGAAGTGTGGAACGGAAGATTGAATTAACTTTAAGGGATTCTGGGCGGGACTCGGCCAAGGTTCGGGGCCTTGGTGCCTTGTGGTGCCTTGGTGGTGCCTTGGTGGTGCCTTGGAACACAGGCCGCGTGGTGACGTACGTCTCCAATAAACGCCATTTACTGTGGCATTCCACATGGAGTTTCGGCAAAAGCTTTGGGACAAAAATAGCAGTTCGAGTCAATGTTTGAATATCCATCGAAACAATGTAGATTTACCTTTGTACTCCATAGTACTATGAGTTGGAGTCCATGCGGCAACAAAACCGGGGAACCGTCTAACTTCTAAGGGAGCTCCACCGCGGGGCTGTCACAAAAATAGTAGTCGCGGAGGCTGAAACGCGCAGGGATTAAGAGTTTAGGTTAAGTACTTCGTGACCACCAAAGCTACTTTCTCTCCAGAACACTCGCCTTCCTCCCCTCCCTTGCAATCCACCGCTTCCCCCTGTGGCGGCTTTGTTTCTTTTTTTCCCTTTTCTCTGTCTTTCGTTAAACCCATCCACAAACAATCTGTCAACATCTATTTCCATCTCTTGTTCTGTAGACTGTTAATACCCCCCCCCATCGTTCGCTTTTGATTTCCCTATCCTCCCCCCGCACCTTGCACATGGTTGGTGCGCACTTGCTTTGGTAACGGAAGATAGATCACCTACACGGCAAGATGCAGTCGATGCAAAGACAAATTGGGAGGTTCATGAAGAGGTCTGCCGATGACAGCCAGGTATCGGTACTTTTGAAGGACTTCGACGAGGCCGATAAGCTCCTGACCAAGGTACTTTCATACCGTCTCTTTCCGTCGATGATTGATCACCGCCCAACGGATAGCAAACCCCAGCTAACGGCTCATTTCCACCCCGTGGCAGATCATCGATTCCACCAAGGCCTGGCGCGACGCATGGTCCTCTCTCCTAACCTACCAAAGTCGCATGGTCAACGAGTTCGAAGGACTATATACTCCCATCCTCGGTTCCTCAGACCCTACCTCTGGCCAGAAAGCTGTCGGTACACCCGAAGCCACCTTAGCCAGGACCAACCGATTGAAGGAAGAATATGAAGATCTAAGGAAAGAACTGCTGCAGGAGCTCAATGCGGTGGACGAGCGCATGATCAAGCCTGCGGTCCAGGCCAAGGACTATCTGAGTCCCATGAAGAAGACCATCAAGAAGCGAGACGATCGAAAGGTATGACATGGGGAAATTGTAAATAGATACATCCCCCGATCTTGCTGTTATCGCCATGCGATCCTGCTTCGCAGCTCAAGACCCTCAATTTCAAAGGCTAACACGATACTCCATTCTAGCTGGATTTCGAACGCTACCAAAGTCGCTTCGACAACTACTCCAAGAAGTCGAAGCGATCGGATCGCGACAATGCAGCTCTGGTCAAAGCGGAAAGCGAGCTTGCCAAAGCGACTGAGGTACGTTTTGCAAAATAACCGCACATCGTCATCGTCGCCCTCGACTGACACCAACTCTAGGAATACCACGCCGCCGACGAGAACCTGCGACAATACCTGCCTCAATTGATCGCCGCAGCGTTCTCGATCCTCCCTCACCTTCTGGCAGCTCAAATCGAGATCCAGAATTCCATGCTCGCCCACTACTACACCGTGCTGCACAGCTACTGCGAGCAGGAACAGTTCCCGTCGCCGCCGCCTCCAATGGAAACCGTGATCCAGGAATGGGAACGGGACTTCCTACCGGCGCAGCAGGAAGCAGAGGCCCTCGGCTGCCTTGCCAACGGGAAAGCTATCCGACAAGCCATGAGTCCCGAAGAACCTCGCAACGGCACCAACGTCAACGGTCGCCCGGCCAACGGGACCGGCAGCTACCGCCGCTCCAGCAGCAGTCACCCGCCCGCCAGCAGACCGCCAGCGTCCCCCGGACGAAGCCTCCCTCCTCCCACGCCGGTCTACGAGACCAAGCCGCGACTGAGCCCGCTCCCCTCGCCCGCCGCCTCGGCAACGCTCAACGTCCCCGGCTCGCAGATCTCCCCGCAGGCATCGCTCGCGTCGTCCGTGGAGTCGTACTCCACCGTCCCCGAACCCGCCCCCGTCGCCTTCTCCCCGGCCGCACCGCGAACCGACTACTTCGGCCGGGACCGCCAACTGTCCGCGACCTCGACCTCGACATCGACGTCACCGGGCTTCAACACGACGACGGCACTCGCCAAGAAGAAACCCCCGCCGCCGCCGCCGCCACGCGCCGCCTCGGCCAACCAGGCCTTGTTCGTGACCGCGCTGTACGATTTCGGAGGCCAGGGAGCCGGCGACCTCGCGTTCCGAGAGGGGGATCGCATCCGCGTGTTGAAGAAGACCAACAGCACGGACGACTGGTGGGAGGGCGAGTTGCGAGGCGTCAGGGGGGCGTTTCCGGCGAATTATGTGAAATGAGTTTGGATTCCATCGAGGCTATGAAGAAAAAAAGAGAAAGTGGTGGAGAGTGGATAGAAGGAAGGAGATGGATGGAAATTAATGAATGTCTGCAACGGTCATGCATAATGCTTAGCAGCTTACGCATTTCATCTCATTGCATTCAATTGCATTGCTATCATTAGAGAGGCCAGTCAATTGCATGGGCGAGGCCTCCCTCGTGAGAAGTCTTCACAACGCGTCATGTCCCTACCTATGGAAATCTCAAAAAAGAAACCCCAATCTCCAAGGATCTCACTACACGCTACCTTCGTGATTAGAAAGAAATTGGAACTACTGTAGGCTAGTCGAAGAAATAACAATTTCATTTCAATCTAATACCCTGACACAATAAACTGCTAAACTAATGAATCGACGACTAACAACTCCATAGACTGGTACAGTGCTCATTAAGATTAGGTGAATTGTTGCGCAATATCCTTCCACGAAGGGCGCAGTTTCTCGGCGTCAAAGGCCGGCAACAGGAGAGGAGATTAAACATGCAAAGAGATAAGGCGACCGAAACGATACCCACACGTACACTTTTGAAGACGTAAAAGATTTTTCGATGTACTCACACGCACGGCGGTTGTAATTTCACTTTTCAGACACGGTGGCCTTGGCTGTTTTTGATGATATCGGTTATTTTTGTGTTATTTTTGTGATTTGTCAGACACGACTCGACTGTTGTTGTTGTTGTTGTTGTTTGTTATGTTTCACGCACGACGACTCGGACTGGTTTCTCCGCTGCCGACTCTTTCTTGTTAAATAAAGGCCGGTCCATCCTCATACACTTCAGGTTCCCTAGTTGGGCGTGGTCTGCTCAAAAAGGTCTCCACCAGTTCCTTTCTGGATACCTGCGGCTGCTTGTTTGGATCCGGATTCATGCCACCAGTACCCTCTTGGGTCCTCACATTCTCATTGTTCAACCTTCTGTTCTCTCTGCCAGCACGAAGCGAGCGGAACTGAGTAACGTCTAGGCTAATGGTAGGGAGCACGGGATTGCGACGGTACTGCTCCATGTAGCGTCGTCTCGCCTCGGCCTCACTTCCGTCTCGCCTCGGGGTCGGTGACTCAGGCGGAAGGCGACCCATGTTACTAGGTCTTGACTGCATCGGCGAGGGCTCCAAGCGGGCGTATGGAGTCAAAGAGGGGACCTGGGTGCTGGGGCGGTTCCCCTGCAAGGAAACCACGGTACGTGCACTCGAGGGCTGGCCGAAAGGGCGAGAGAAGCTTGCCTGCGTCGGGGTTCTCAAAGAAGCGTCCGACTGTCGAGCCGCACCTTCGATCTCCTCCACGCGCTTGGCGATACCTGGAGACCGTCTCACAGTGGGACGAAGCGGGTACACGTCCTCATCATGGTTGATCTGGGTATTTTCGCGGTAGTGATCCCGCGTCGGCGTCAAATCCTCGATTCTCGACTGATCCCCACTCACCCACTGTCGACTCATCCACCGGCCCCAATCAGCACTGGGTTGACTCGAATTCGAACCAGACGAATAACCTGTCATCCTTCTTGGGGAGCTGTACGGTGCTCTTTGGCTTTCAATGATGGTCGCCGTGCCGGGCTCCTCGTTAGGCTCCAGTCCACCGCCATCGCCCTGGTTGCTGTCCTCCTGCTCCTCCGCTTCAGCCAGAAACTTGCTTACTTGGGTAAGAGAAAAGGGATCTTCATTTGTGGACGAGTCTTCGAGGGAATTGATCGAGTAATCAATCGATTTCCGCTCTGCCTCTTCTTCGCCTTCTGACTCGAGGTCATTGCGATCAGCTTGGGTATCCAGCCTGGTACCTCCCGACGATCTTGAATAAATGCTGGGCGAATATTCCCTAGCATCGTTGTTGGCATGTTCTGCAATACCACCAGGCGGCGTGGTTGATGCTTCTGCCGGGACGGAACTCTCGACTTCGGTTTTCTGGTTGGTAAGGACCGTCTTGCGTTCTTGACTTGGAAGATTCTCACCACGTCGAGGTAGACGCTGTCCTTGTGTGTACGCTGCCTCACGGTGCTCCTGCAGCTTGGACTGCGTGGAAGTCTGGCTTCGTCCGCCAGGAGTATTCCAGCTCGCTGTAGCAAATGATCTCGAGGACACCATGGACTCGTCGCTAGGAACCTGTCGGATGGTCTGTCTGGTATGTTGCGACAGGGCTGAAGGTGCCCGCTCAGTAACTGGACGGCGCTCGCTGACCGAGCCAAGACGAACTCTTCCCTGCGCATTCTGTCGGGAATCTCGGCTGATTCGATCTACCAGCGCGGCGTACACCTTTTCGCTGTCCACCGACCCGTCCTTTCGAAGCATGCCCGGCCTGACGATCAGGGGCGAAGGGTTTTCCGGATAAATGTGATGAACATGTTCACCATGCTCTTGGATTATGGATAAGGGACGTTGTGCTCCTCTTCGGGTTGCAATGGTATTCGCCGCAGTCGAGTTCGTCCAACTGGTAACGCGAGAATTCATCGTACCAAGACTCTCGGAACTTGGGCCACTGCGCAACTCCAGCACTCGATTGAAAGCGGCATACGGGTCCTGGGAAGTTTCGGGACTACTACCACTACCACCACCGTGCGGATGGTCCGTATCTGTTGCTTGACTGGAAGAGGCTCGGTTATGCCATGAGGAATGAGAGGGAGAGGAATCTGGACCATGTGCTTGGCTGCCGCCAGTTTTCGACAGCCCAAATACCCGTTTGATGCCGTTCTTCACGGAAACTGAAAAGGTTCGGGCGACTCCGTGGATACCGCCGCTCTTGAGACGCCCAGTCGAGGACGAGATGCCCTGGGGAGCCAGAGGCGCACTCGCTGTTCGGAAGGTTTTTCTGAATGGCTTGAGCTCTCGCTGTGTGTTGAGTGCACCAAGAGACGAATGGCGATGTTGACCATCTTGCTCCTCCATACTCTTCCGGATGAATTGATCACGAGCCATTTCAATTGCAGCATCCTGACTCTTTGCATGCCGAACAGCCCTGGGAGGCTGGCTCCCGCCTCGAAGAAAGGACATGGAACGCCTCAGGGTCCCGTAACGTTTTGTCGTTCTCGGAACTTCAGGGTACGCCTGGTCGCCAGTAAAGCTACCATCTGATCCCGCGAAAGATTCATGTTCGATATTCGGTGCACGCTGTTTGGTCGAGAACATCGACCTCGCTTTGCGAAGCCGACGGTAGGAGGAGGGCTGCGGGGAGAGCCGGCCAACAAACTCTTGAGTCTCTGTGATCGATAGTGGATGATTCTCTTGGTTGGCTAAATAAGAACGAGGGAGCAATTGCGAAGGGGAATAGCTTGCGACAGACGCGCGGTCGAAGGATGAGGCACCGTCGCTCTGTCGGCAACTGTGAGGTAGGCGTCTCGGAGGGACGGCCACATTGACTGGTCCACCCAAGCGATCATACGAACCTCTTGAATCGGTCGAGGATCTTTCACTCGAGCGCTGCATGGCACGCGAAGCCGCAGTCGCTGCATGGTATCTCCTGATATCCGGATCCGCGAGGTCGGGAGGCAGAGTCGGGATTGGCGGTCTGAAGGAACGGTCTGACCTCGTCCGTCTCAGACGGCTGTCTGAGTTGAACGAGGCCATGGCTAAGATACAAAAAGGAACTTATGCAGACAGGAGAGGTACTTGATACAATAAGGACGGGGGCCGGGAAGGGAAAGGAGATGGAAAGGGGATGTGGGAAGGGTGATGAAGAAGGTGAGTTGCAGAGACCGAGACTCGAGGTGAAGCCTCAGATGCAGTTGTCCTGTCCTGACCAGCCTGCGCTCAAACTCAAACGCAACAAACGCCGAGGAAAGAGCTATTCTCAATTCTATCGCTATGGCTGCGTCGAGGACGAAACGCCAACGTGCATCGGATCGATTCCTGGTCGTTCCTTCTTTCTATGGTTCCATCAACAGCTACTCAGCATCGGTGAACTGGTCGATGAGCAGGAGCGTCCAAGACGAGGCAATCATCCATGCAGACGGCCGAGATGATACCGATAGATCACAGGTAATCACAAGATCTTTCTCGAATTGGGGTTTAATTGTGGAAAGCAATGGAAGACCACAATCTCTTTGTATGAGAGGAAATCATCTGCAGGTGGTCGTCCACCCATATAATGACGGCAAATCCAGTCGTTGCTTTACAGCACTTAGATACCCTTACTATACCGTCTAGCAAGGTGGACATTCTCTACAGTTGTCTCGGAAAACCGAAAGCTCAACTTGCGGAACAAGCATCTCTACTCGGGCCCGACTATATGCCGTCAGCTTTAGCGCTGGAGGTCTATGGGAAAGACCGAGAAAGAGTAAGAGACAATCTATTCCAATGCATCTCTTAAGCCGTTGGAATCTGCTCTAACATAATCTGTCGGGCTTGCGATGTTGAAGATCAAGCCATCACTCCGGAACATGAATATTGTAAGGATTCCGGGAAGATAGGCTTATAGTAATGAAAAGATGCACCGGAAATACTCTCTAACATCCATTAAAGCTAATATTGTTTATAATTTACGCCCTCGGAGATACTAAAATGCTAAAAAGTACCCCTAGAGGATTGAAGTATGGTCTACACCGCAGATCACGCTCCGGCACTGTTCTTTATGGCCGGTCATTACAAACTATCACAGAAGAAGGATCCAATGACATGTACACATCGGATGAAAGAAACCCTAGAACTTCCAAGATCAACAAGCTCTGCACATGAAATACAATTCTCAGGGTTTGAAGAAAGAGGGTTTCACATTGGATTGCAGACAATGGGAAATCTTCATACGTGATGTGGAGAGAGCTAGGTACCTACCTTACATAGTACTACGTAGTTAGCTGTGGCTACCAATCAAATGTACCTTCCATACTACTATATAGGCACCTTCCAAAAGTGGGACCTGCCTGCCTTAGGTCTGCCTTATTTTCTGCCTCAGGGCTTCCAGCTGAGTCATTTCCACACTGACAACTATTTTGTATTTTATCTTCAACAATAGAACAACTTAACAAGATCCACATTGAATCATAAACAGTCTACTCCACCGTTTTGGGAAGGCTACGATGAACTTGACTATGACTATCTAGGTTATGACTCATATCCACGGTTGAGTAACGGGCAGTCAATCGGACTGAAACTCTAGAAGCGAACAGGCAGAAAGATGCGTGTAAAAACCAAGTGCTGGTCAACATTGTCCCCTCCTCTTGAATCCTGAATCCTGACTCCATCATCCTCGACATTGAAATTCAACCGACAAGATGATCCATCTAGACGGCAGAACCCTCGAAGGGGGCGGCCAACTCGTCCGCAACGCCGTGGCTCTCTCAGCGCTGACCGGCCAACCCATCACCATCGACCACATCCGTGAGAACCGACCGGGCAAAAAGGGTCTGAAAGGATCGCACACTGCAGCAGTCAAATTTCTGGCCGAGATGAGCGGGGCGGAGGTCATCGGTGCGAACGTTGGGTCGACATCGGTGACATTTCTCCCACGACGACAATGCGTCACGGCCCAGGAAATTTCGCAGGGAGCAACCCCCGAAGACGACCAAACGAGGCTGGTTCATGTCACGGAAAACCTTCAAGAGCCATCACTTCTCGAATCATCACCCGAAAGTCCCGTCAAGCCAGAGTATAATATTCGACTCGCAACCGCTGGCTCGGTTTTCCTCATCTTCCAGGCACTCTATCCGTATCTGTTGCATGCAGGAACGCGCGCAGCTTCGAAACCCATCAGGGTGAACGTCACAGGAGGCACGAATGTTTCATTTTCGCCATCCTACGACTACGTGTCGCAGGTGCTCATCCCGAATTTTGCCATGCTGGGCCTGCCACCACTCTCCGTCCATCTGCACAAGCGAGGCTGGTCAACTGGACCTGTTGATCTCGGTGCGGTGACCCTTCTCATCGATCCACTAGATTCATTCAAAAACGAGACTACTTCGAAGGACAGGACCTCCCCGGAGAACACGTTCGGGCATCTCCAAGACCTTCACTTCCCATCAATCAACCTGAACGCCCTCGACCGCGGAAAAATCATTCAGATCGACATCACCATCTTGGCCCCGGATCTTCCTCTCCCAGGCACGCAACGCTCAGTAACTGAAATTGCAGAGCGAAACAAAGAAAACCGAAGAAATCTCTCTCAACACAAATCCCCTCCCACAGTCCTTGGCCAGACTCCGCCAAATCGAAAACCGGGAACGAACCAGAAGATGTCCCCGGATGACGACGACGACCCTGCCAGCGACGGCTACCACCCTGGGGAACCCAACACCGTCCGCAAATTCATGGAAGAGGAGACGTGCAAATCCCTACGTCGAAGACTGAAGACGCTGCCCAAGTCGTTGTTCTCCTTGAATCCATCCTCCCTGGACGTCATGCTATCGAGCAACTCCCCCGACTCCATCGTCCCGACCAACATCCACACCTCGGTGCCCTCGCACCATCGCACGCGGCTGTACGTGCTCATCGTGGCGCACACGTCGACGGGTCTGAGAATCGCCCGAGACGCTCTACACGGCGCGGAGAAGGGATCTGAGAATCCAGGGAAATCTCGCTCCAGCGGAGGCGGCGGGAGGAAAGGGAAATCTCATTCTTCGCAGGATGGCTCGGCCGACACGGGCATGGGTGCCATTGTCAAGGGACTTGTAGAGCGTTGTGTGGACGCGTTCGTCGAGGAGATCTCCGACGAGACTACGCCTCGTTACGAGGAGAGCAGTAAGAAAAAGCCCTGTTTCGACGAGCACATGCGCGACCAGGTGGTTGTTTTCGAAGCACTGGGAAAGCTGCCGAGGACTGGAGGAGAGGATTTCAATCCGAAAGAAGAAGATGAGCGATACTGGAGTCTACACACTCGAACGGCGAAATGGGTGTGTGAGCAGATGTTGGGCACTTCGTGAGCTTTTTTTTTTAGGTTATCTCGAAGAGCGATATTTTTGTTAATATTTTTGTCATGTTCGAACTTGGAAGATGTAAAGAAATGTCTGTTTACGTCGATACCATGTGCTTGATTTGGAATGGATACATCAGCCAGCTAGGTACCATCTAGGCTGACATTCGGCGCGTAAAGGAAGAAGAGTGTGGAGTATCTAAGGATAAAAGGACTTCGGTCAGACGCGCCTTGACCACCTAGGGAATGTTTAAAAGAGTGGTATCTTCTTGTTATGATCGAGGTAGTAGTCTGCCCTGAAGGGCAGGCGTTTGCACCGGAGATACTCGGTCGCTGCCCTTATAGGGCCCATGCGCCTGCCATTGGATTGCAATCTCACGCGGTGTCCCCAGAATATAACGTTATCTGTAAGCTCGAGCTCGTTGTCAGTAGCAAATACGATAGTAAGATTCTGGATGCTAGTAGTACAGGAAAGCGCTATATATAGAACTGCCTATAAGTGAACAGTGGAACGCAGAGATCTAATCTGATGTGATATGATAATTAACCTTAGGACTTGTTGATCGTCAGTCCACTTATGGGTAGTTATATATAGCGCTTTCCCGTACTACCAGCGTCCAGAATCTTACTGTCCTATTTGCTACTGACAACGAGCAACAGCTTACAGATAACGTTGTGATCCCTCTCTTTAATCCTTTTTTGTAGATAGAGCTCTTGCTGGCTAGTCTCTTCTCGATCGCAAACGCACCGCGAGGCTTCGTCGTCGGGGGAGGGGCCTTGCGGGACTTTTGTTGTCAACACGGCTCAGAAACACGGATCTCATGGTTCGAAAGACGAACCATCGTCGTCCGATTTGGGGGGGGGAAGGGGATATTTTCTTTTCCAGGTCCTAGCGAAGGGGCGACATACTGAGGAACCTTGGCTGGTGCGACCTTCTCTTCCTCATCCTCATCGTCACTGTAGAATTCGTATTCTGCGCCATCTCGGGGGTCACAAGGGTAGAAACGCAGAAACAGGTTCCAGGGAGCCTCAGCTTTGCGGACAAAGCTATAAATAGGGGAGGCGCGCACCTTCAGGATCCCGGACTTTGTGAATTTGGCTTGGAGGAGACGGCCATGGCGCGGGCCAAAGAGGGAGACTGCTAGGACCTATTAATATTAACATATCAGAAAAGATCCCCACTGTGATTTTCAAGATTCATACTGGAAAGAGGGATGTTTTCCCAAACTCCTCCTGTTTGAGGCGGTTTCGAATCGCCTGTACGATAGGTCCCAGCTCTCCGAAAAGTAATTCGCTATCCTTGGCTTCGGCCCCAGTGCAAGTCACAAGCATAATGTGGGGAGAAATCGTCTCGGGATCGTCGCAGTCATCCTGCCACTCGCAAACAGCCGGAACATCCCAGATTGGGAGCCGGTTCCTTGAGGCAAGCCATAAAATAGTCCCATTGCGCCATCCAGGAATGAATTGCCCTCTCTAAGTCATTGACATCATATGTAAGAATAATGAACTTAATAGAGTGTCTCTTATAGCTTACCGGATCTGATTCCATCCATAGATACTGTCGAAAATTTATTCCAGCTCGCGCCCGTTCTTCCTCTCCAAGTGTCTGTAGAGGGTGTCCAGATAATAGAAGATCTGCTCTGCTCTCTGATTCATAATGTAGGACTCAGAGGGAGGATTTTTCCCACCCGCTGGACGATTGTAGATCTCATCAAACCTAAAGTAGTAGCTGCCAGCGCCTCCAGCAAGGTCGGACTCGTCTAGAGACCACTCTTCAAGTTCCTCCGAGGACACAAGGTTGAAGAGACAGTCTTTGGACTCAAGAAATCTTGGATCCTGGGGGTCAAACGACCTCAGCTCAACACCAAGTTTTTGGAGTTGATCTTCTGGGTAGGCAGCCTGTGGATCAGAGTCCAGTGCGTTGAGGATGTCCGAGGCTGCTTTATCGTATTTGGCTCTCAGGAGAGCTCGTTCTGCCGCCTGGCAGCTGGACAGGGAATCCATAATGCAGGGCAAGAGCACTGAGTGCAGAATGAAAGGGAAGAGATGAGTTGGGAGATAGAGAGGGAATGAAGGCCCATAGATATCCTCTCGTAGAGGCCAATCCCAAAGCGGACTAGCGAGGGCCCACAAAAAACTGCCGAATAAGACTTGACGTATTTACATCTGCTGCTTGTCCCAGCAGAATTAACTCATCACTAGTTTCCAAAGAGAGAGAAAGAGAGCAAAAGCTCACAGTGCACGATTACTTTCTATTCTGCCAGAGCTATGTCAGAAAGGTATTGTCGCTGTTATTTTGTCTGGGGGTTTTATTAGATTGCCACCTGACGGAGGTTTGTATGCTTGAGGCGTCAAGCGCCCCACCGCTTAGCGTCTCGCTTGTGGATTACGTTAGTTAAGTAGGATCTACATAGTAACCATCAACTCTCTGTTGTTTTCTTCATTCTCGAGATCTCCCTTGTCGTACCCCTGCGCTTGTAGCTACATGATGTTTACTTTCACTGCTCCTTCCCCTTTCAACCACCCACAACGTCTCGCCCTTTCGAGTACCTCACTCAAAGACGTCTTGTTCTGTCTGCTTTGTGATCACTTGTCGTGTTTCTCTGCTCTCATCCTAATACGAACCTTTCATCTCAACCTCACTTTCCTTGCCTCCCAAGAAGAAGAACACAACTGTTCCAGACTTTTGGGAAAATGGGCAGGGTTAGCAAGATCGCTCGGAGTTGATCGCAAAAGCGTCCACACACGGACGAATTTTGAGTCAGGGTCGAAAGTCACTAAATCCGAGTACTTGCTGCTCAGAGCTATCTTCTCCCGAGTGGACAAGGATCATTTGGTCAAAGACCTAGACCTCGACACATACTTGGACCCCGCCAGCAAGTGGCTAGATGGCTCTCAGTTCTTCCAAAAAGTACTTGTCTAGCATCGACGAAACAGCAACGCCTGGCGCGTTGGACCTGGGAGTCTTCGCTATCCCATACTCCCAGCAACACCAAGTGCTTGAGATGCTGAAGGACACCAAAGAGATGCGACCGGCCGTTAATGAGGAGATTGTTAACTCCTCGTTAATATCTTTAATTACAGCTGTCCGCCTCGGACATCCAAACGTCCAGGCCTCCTGGACCCCTCACAGGGCCGAACACACAGCCAATTTCAAAAAAGCCAAACTCGCATGCCAGATTGATGGTTATCTGCGGTCAAACTCCACCCTGAAGACTCAGATTGTCCTTGAAGCCAAGGCCATGGGTAGAGAGAAACATAAACCAGAGGTGTCTATGCCTCTGGCCTACGAGCTGGTCACCGCCATTGTGTAAGGTCCTCCCAAGGGTCTGCCAAAGGATAGGTGAGTCTATCATCCTCTGGAGTTGGTCACCCAAGAAATGTTGAGTATTAATGTATATTATAGGGTTATCATGGTCTCCCAGGACGGGACAGAACTCTACATTTCCAACGCCCGCTTCCTCGAGGAGTGGAGACAATACATGCTCGGCACCAAGAAGACCATCAAGAAGACCGAGTTTCTAGAGGTGCATCGATATGGCTGCTGGAAATCAACAAGCGGTCTGACGTCGAGGAGTTCGCAAAATTGTGTTGGCGCTTGCCGTTCGGGCAACTACGGAGGAGAACCTTAGTACTAGTCCATTTATCTAGTTAGTGAACGCGGACTACAATTTTTTATGGCCTCGAAAATTGCCAGCCGCCTACGAAAAATGACACTTGATTTACGCAACTACTACTGTACCCCCCTCACGAGTCCGCCCTCGATTTGTGGCAAATTCGACTCGAAGGAGTATGCTCTGTACAGCTTTAATTTTTAATTTTATTTTTTTTGGCACTGCAATCCCGCAAGAACTCGACGGATCGTTGTTGTACTACGAGTCTACGACAATGTGGAAAAGAATCAAAGATTAGGTATTAGGTATATCTATCTAATACTAAATTCGATAATAGAGTCTAGCGTGGAAGGGAGTTATAATTCTATGCCAGTGTACTCTACGCGAGTAATGAGTAGTTAACTATACCCATGGAGTATTTACTATTAGCGAAAACTTCAGCACGAAGACTCTAAAAAGCGCTTGAACACTCGTCTAACTTAGTGAAACGCGCCTTGAGCCGAGCCATATTTCCTATGTTACATAGTACGTACATACACGTGTTTTTTTTTTTTTTTCTTTGAATTATTATCACTCCGTGGGGTATATTGAGTGAGCTCCATAGCAGACGAATCGAGTCGACGAAAGCCGACTCCCGCCTGAGTCTACATATACCGTATACGGAGTAGAGTCAAGAGTATAGTAAAGAAACTTGAAAGAGTAGAACTAGAACCAGATACATTCTCAGACTATCGAAATCAGGCATCGAGTTTGTGCGGCGATGCGATGTGGCTGAACCACGCGACCGGAAAAAAGAATGAAGGAAAAGAAAAAGTTCCGCTGGCAAAGTCCAGGCTCCAGCCACGGATCCACAGTTGGAAGTGTTTCAAATTTCTCAATCAAGCCGGCGGGTGCGTGGTGGTACGTACCTATACTATGGTAGGGTTGGGACTTGGAAGTCTGTGGGATGGCATCGTAATTAATCAATAGTAAAAAAGAATAACGAATGAAACTGCCTTCCACGCCATGTCATGTCATGCAATGAATCCCACCAACCCCAAGGACCGGGTGGTTCCTGCAAGACATAAAGGAGTAGTACAAAGTATCGTTTTCCGATCCGTGATGCTGGACTATTCCAGTAAATTAGTTCGTCCTGTAACTACATGGATCTGAATATGGAGTACTTCCATAGATTGGCCCCGGCCGCAAGTAGATTAGAGCCCGAAGGACGCCGCGACGATCTTCTTTTTTTCTGAAAAGATCAGCAGACAATATGTCCGGAGAACAGTTGACTTTGACCCACATGGAAATCACAGAATTCTCCGGAGCTTGCCTTTTCTTTTCTGTTCGTGCGATTCACTCTTCTTGGTTGTTGTTAAGCGGCCAACAGTCAATTTAACGAACGTGTAATTGAAATCACTTACTAAGTTACTATGTATAATACCCAGGGGTTAATCGCCCCCGTTGAAGAAGTGATCGAGAAAAAGACAAAAAAAGAAAAAAGGAAACACCAAAAAGCAACCAATGAACTAACTAACCCTTGAATATCGAACCCCGCCCTCTGCAATGCTGCCCGAGATCATTGAACCACCGCGCAATCGTTCAGTTTCTCCAGACAACGTGCCGGTGTGCCGTTTTCTGCAGTTCCAGGAGCCAGGTCAAGAGAAAAGATCGCTTCACCTAGCCGATTTTCCATATTAGCCGAAAGGTGGACACTGGACAGTGGACACTTGCATCTCAGCCCGAGCGGATGTCACAGCGTGCTGCAAAGTTTGGACTTTGCAACATTAATTGGGGATCATCAATATTGGGCTGGAAAACAAACAGAAGAAAAGGGGAGCAGGACGAACGAAAAGTCAGCCTTGCGTGTGCGGTTGAAAAATATGGGTTGGAGGTCTGTGCGCCACAGTTGGGATTGGGGCTGGACCACCACAGTCAAGATTCCTGCTCTGGTCTCACCAGGGGGACTGTATTCTTACTAATCTATGCAATCGATCATTGTGAGATACGCGAAAGACTCGGGGTTGGCTCATGAATTAAAGCAATTAAAATGTCACGGATTGATGCAAAATCAAGCGCACAATGTCGAGAGGTATGCTAATACGACACAACCAGACAAGATCGAATCGAAAAAAAAAACGTCAATCAATATCGACGTAGATGGTTGCGATAGATGGTATTGGACAGAAAGGGGTATGGCGTGTATAGAAAACAAAAAGCGAATCGAAACAGTCAAGGAAAATTACAAAAGACCATAGACCGTGGTAGGAGTCGAAGGGCAACGAGAAAAAAAGAAAGAAACTGCAATCTATGAGAGAGAAATACAAATCCGCCTGCGCCACTGCTCGCCAGCAGTAGATTCCATGCTGGTAAACCATGCAAGTTGCTCTATTCCCACTGGGTATGACCAACCGTACTTTTGTTCACTGCCAACCCAAATGAAAACGATAATAAAACCAAAGTCACACATGCCTGCCTTGTCCTAACGAAGGGACAGTACGGGTGCCAGACCGAGTGGTGCGAGATGTCGGTTACCAGACCAACCAGAAGAGAAAAGGCCGCCATCGCCTTGCGTAACAGACAAACTCCCAGCGATGCATCGGGAAGAATTGGGAAAGGTAAGGACTTGGGAGACGGATCGGCCTGCAGGACGTACCCAGATCCTGGAGAATGTCCTGAAGGTCGTTGCCGTCACCAAGTGTCGTTGTCTCGTCAAGTTTGGGGATTGATCTCCTTGTATGGAGAGTCCATCAGGAACTCCGACGGCAATGCTCTTCGATAGTCCCTAGGTTGTGCAAAGGGAGACGAAGATGATGGCCGGCGGAGTTTCAGTGACTGCAAAGGGATGTTAGATGGTTCATTAAGAACAGAATCGCCGCGGCACTGCGGAGAGAATGAGATTTGAACATACCACACAGTCAGCACATTTGCCGCCTTGGATGTTGGCGCGCCCACGGCAGCCACGAGGATAGTTGGCGCAGGAGTACATGGTGATAGAAGAAACCACAGTGAGTGGTTGAAGATAAAGTCAGATTAACTGCTTGGCGATTGGAAGGTTGCTGGCGTGAAGGATACAGTCCTGCGAGTATCGAAGAAGCAAATGTGAGGTGGGTTGTGCTTTTCCAAGGTCGCTTTCTCGTTCTGTACGATGAAGGAGCCTTTCGGGCTTGGTGCGAAAGGTCTTTAGAATTTAAATGCCGGCCAAAAATACCAAAACCGCAATCGGACGATGACGTCGGAGGAGGCTGTCAAGGGCGCTTTGCAGATGGTGGTAAGGCCACTACGTCGTCTCGGGCTTGCAGAAGTCGCTGAGGCTTGCAGGTGTCGACGATGTCTAGCGTCGACAGGGTAGGATGCGCCACCACGAGTCGGTCCTTGGCCACGATATGTTGATCGGTGGTGTGCCGGTGAGTACTCCGCAGAATGATCGAGACCCTGGGAGGAAAGTGGGTGTGAATTTAACCCAGCGGAGTGAGATGCCTGTCGGACGAGGGCTTCGGAGGGATTTATAGGGCGTCAAAGGGAAGAAAAGGAAACGGCCAGCCGCACAGTGTGGCAGAGAAGGACCATTACCATCTGTGATTTGTCTGGGATGGAGTCGGGGTGAAATAGGCAAAGGAATTAAAAATTTGGGGTTCCATCACTGCCACGGGCTGTGACCTGGGAGCGAGACGGCATGCGGAGCTTGTGTTGTGTTTTGTGTATAATTACTCGTAAACAGGGAAAACGGCTGGGCACGCTGAGACCAGGGTCCGGACCTCGCCTCTGCGAAGTTCGAACACTGCCGGCGATCGTATGGGAGGATCCTCTTGCGAACAATGATCCGTATTTCCGGCTCTGCGGGACCCGGGTAACCAGAATGGCAGAAACTCTCCCTGTCAACCTTCTTTTTCTAATGTGCCCACCTCAATTCCTTGGCATAAGACCTGGGGGGAAAGCAGCGTGGTCTTGTCGGATACCAAGGCGCCCCGGCCTGCGACGCCTATTTTCATTCAATCCACCCAGCCATTGCAAAGGACAGAAGCACGGGATTTCAGAAGTCCAAGCAGTCAACAACCGTTGCCCGCTGCGCTCAACCGGGTCATCAGTTGCCGGACATCCACGACGCGAGCGCCCGCAGGAGTAGGCGTCGAAATGACTCGCAGTCTCACCCCTGCCTTATTGCAGGGCCGCGTGGGGCACCTGACAACAATCGGAACCATGTCAGAACAGCGCCGTTAAGCCTCATGTCGATTCAACTTGAGTGAGCGACTAGAGATCGGGTTTTTGCGCGAGGCTTCTTGTCCACGTTGAGCGGCCCACCGGTCGCAAACTCCCATTGTGCCCCCACCGCTGACACTTTTCGGGTTAACGAGCGTCCCAAGTAATAGTGGACGGATTTAGAATCCGAGTCTGGACGTCGGAACCGAGGTTTCAGGATAGCCCTCATCTTCCCACAAGTCGACCAGATCTGGAACATTTACGAAGGCATCAAATTTCAGGGGGGAGAATTTTTTTCTGCCGTTGGAAAAAGAGAGGATTTGTGGTTGTGATCCTTTGACATCTGGACGTACAGCAGTATCGTCGTTTTTTTTTTTTTTATCTTTTCGTCTGGCGGTTTTTTGAGTTTCGGCTCTTCTAGACCTCAGAAAGGCAGTTCGAGCCCAAAGAAGTCATCATGTTGCATCAGTCGACAGCCAGAATAATGTACATACAAACCGGGGAACAAACCGTGATGGCAGCGAGTTGTACACAGTCAGCGACCTTGGGAGATTGGCTCACCTGTCAGTTTGACGATCGCGATTTTTTCGCTCACCCAATCGAATAGTTTCTTCCCTGCTTTCGGTTTTACGGATATTCGTACTCCGTACTCCGTACAGTGCATTGTCTCTTTCTGGAACTTCCACAGCCCTGTGGGCTAGATTTGGGCCGGTCCGCTGTCCACTTTGTCGGGTTTGGATGGGGAAGCTCTTTCTAAGCACCCGCAAAGTCAACCCTTCTCGTTATCTGGGCAGATCAGCGAGTAGTAAAGTCAATTCGTCTCTTACCGAAATGGGATCACCTGGAGACAAGGTTTGCAGCAAGAGGTTTGACCGGATTGGATGGGATGTCGTCGTGGGTAACACAGGTACTTCGGCCTCGACGCGATCAATTGGTCGCAAGAGAGCGGCTTGCTTGTCGGTCTCTCGCTCTGTGGCTGTAGATCAGCCGTCGGCATACATATTCCATGCGTGATCAATGATGCTGGGCATAACCGTTGATGCCAGAGGAAATCAGTAGTGGTCGCTGGTCAGTGGCACAGTGTATTCAGAAGTAGTCTGCGGCATCAGCAGGTCACTTGACCACTCCGTGGCTCACGCGCAGCGCCTTCCCCATGTTGTCAGCAACACCTTGTCAGCCTGTCAACGACCCCGGTCACAGATGATTCAGTCCATGGAAATTGTCAGGTATCTCATCTCATCCTTAGGACGGGATGACTGTCATGTTTCCCAATTCGTCCTCCTACATTTTCATCTACGACCGTATCACCCACTTGGGACCCAACGCTAAGCCGGTTTCGTATCGTCCACCGTTTGAGAATGACCGCCATGTCTAATGTTGAATCGCAGGGGAGCCATCAGCCCCTTTTTACGTTCTTTTTGTTCTATCTATTATTGAACCACTGGCTTTCCAGCTCCAATAGAGGAACTCGTAATAACTCAAAATAGACCCAAAGGAGAAAAGAACAAAACATGCAAAGCAACGGAAGAAAACAACTAGAACGCGCTAGAAGCCAACTAATGCGGGTGATGCTCGTCACACTGTTCTTACTTTCGTAGTCAGTCCCATGTGGGCGAAGATGCGCTTTCGGAGTTTTCCAGAACCGACCTCGGGGAGCGGGACGAAGCGACGGGAGGAAGTAAGCGCTCCCTCCTTTTGCAGGCTTGGAAGCGGGGCTGGAGCTCTGACCTGCAACAGCTTTTTCTTCCCCTCAACACTGTCCATGCACGTGCAAGGCGCAGAACAGGCAAGAAGCCTACCCTGCAGGTTGACGGTGTGCACGAGAAACAACTTACAAGTCGTCCTAGAATAGACTTGAAACTCAGTACGAAGCGAAATGGTCTTCTGCCTGCGATCTCCCAGCCTCCCTTAATAACCAACCGGTGGGATGGCATTCCAAATATTACATACTGTTGCAAGCGGTGAAAACGGAAGAAGGAAGAAATGAGGGGCTAAAGCGCATCGCCTCGATCAACGTGCTGCCTCAGCCTTCGTATGATAACCACATCTTTGTCCAGATGACCAGAATAGAGTTGCGTGTGTGATATAAGTGTTGTCAGTACAGCGCTCACTCGACGTCGTCTTTCAGTCCAAGTCAATTGGCTCGAGGTTGCAAATGCATGTCCGTGACGCGATTTCGCAGCGTTAAGCGCCAGGTTCGAGGGCTTGTGCGACAATCTCACACCGCTTCTGCCGGTTCTCGGACGTATGGATTCGGCAAGCAGCATGCAGCATCCCCCCTCAAGTCATATTACAAACTCAGGTCAGCAGGGTGCGCACGATCTGGGGGCTGAAAAGTGCGACCGAAAGATGTTGCGGCGGCATATGCATGTGCATGACGTCCAGCCACCATCGAAGATCTAGAATGATCGACCATGGGGCCGATCTGTTTCGAATCGTGATCTATCGGTCCCTTGAAACGCAGTTCATTTTTTAAGACTAACTATGCTTCGAGAAGGGATCGAAGCACGAGCCATGCCCCCAATGTCCCGATGGCCGTCGCTAGCAGGAGGCCGTTGCCTTCCCAAGTCAAACCAAGGTAGGCTAAACAACCAACCACGATCTCCTTGGTCCTGGCAGCATTTAGCTTACCTTCCCACTCTGGATCGACCGGGAATGGTGCAGCAAGTCGCACATCCACTGCATGATCATCCGAATCAGGTACCCGGATCGGCAGGACTGGGACTGAAACCGAGAGTGCAACGGCACGATGGTCTGACGTCGGAAACAGAGGAAGCGCATCATATACATGCGGCTGCACGCGTTCAAGCTTTCCCATCCATGGTGGCGTATCGAGATATAATATCCGGTCACACCAGCTCGGCCAACGATGAGTTGTCCACATCCATTCGTGAAACCTGGTCTCCTGCGGCGCATCGCGTGCAACCTCACGAGCTGCAGCGGAGTATTTGTATGTTGGAAGAAAAGTAATAGGTGCCTCAGACATCCCGTGAAAGCAAATATCTTTCCTCATCTCCCGTGTCAGTTGATCCTCCTTCCAGAGCTGGGAGTAATGTGCCGGACTTCCTGGCTGCGCAGCAGCTTGGGGGAATCGGACGTGATCTCCTTGTAGCGGGGGCGTGTCCGAAGTACGATAGTTGAGATCCCCGGCCAGAAACAGATAGGTGGTGGGTACGAAGATCCCCAAATAATTGTTGCCTTTTGAGCTCGATGTAGTATCTTGCAAAAGGGCGGAACTCTCTTCGGGCTCGTCGCCTGTTCCGATTCGCTTTTTCGCAACTGAACCATGTCCGGGAAAGACCAGCCGCTCAACGATGTTACGCCAGTCCTCATTTCGGCGCTGAAAGGCACTTTCCCCGGGAGCGAGGTGCGCTGCGACAAAAGTAAGATCCACCGTGCCACTGGGTTCAAGTTGTTCGCCTGCTGCCCTGTAGCCCAATCGGGCGCCTACCGCTCCCTTGTTGCCCATCTGCTGAAATCCGAGGCCCACACGAGCTGTTTCAACTCGAGAAATCTTGCCCGTTATTTCAGACCGAGCGAAGACCATCAGCGCCGTCATGCCCGAATTCTCTGTGACCATGTTGACATAGTGTGCATCCCACCGTTTGGAAACGGCAAGGTCCAGAGCTTGATTGAAGGCATTGAAGTAGGAAGCCAGGTAGGAGCCTCCTAAAAATGCGTAAGCGATAGGTGCAATCTCCTGGAGCGAAAGTACGATTAGTTCTGGAGCTCCAAACGACACCGGAGACGCATCAGCAGCGGGGCCAGGGAGCGCATCGAAGAGATGTGTTGCAAAACGATCCACATCAATAGGATTCTGGGCGCAATTAAAAGTAAGAAGATAGATATTCAGATATTCCATCATTCGCAACGGGCGCTCTTCGATGTGGTGCGCTGAATTTCAAAAATGTCGAAAGTGCGGTGTAGAGGGCTGAAGGAAGCTGAGCAGCAGTCTGGGGTAGCACTGGTGACGTCTTCTGTCCCACGGCTCCAGCTTTCCACGTGCCGATCCCTCAACCACACCTTTGCGACTGCTGGAAACGTCTGTTTTCATCCTTGGATAGAGGATTTGTACCACGGATGTCTCTAATGATCATAATATAGAAGAAGATAACAAATTGACCGCGCAAGAAGCTGCGATCAGTGTGGTTTTTCGCTTCGGATTCACTGTTATAGTGGACACTCTACTGTCAGAACGGGCGCTGTGCGATAATGAGGACGAAAGGATCCACGTCAACTGAATCAGGGTATATACGCCGTATGGACGAAAAAACTAGAATAAAGATGCAAAGAGAAAGAAACGGACAGCTAAGTAGGGTGCAAATTTTCAGAAAAAAAAGATTATTGCATCATCCGTGAATCGAACACGGGCCTCATCGATGGCAACGATGAATTCTACCACTAGACCAATGATGCTACTGCTGGTCAAAGGATCCACCTTTGTGTTTTATATAATTTTCCTCCACGATGCTGTCTTCATCAACCCTGGCTCTCTATTTCGAACACACTGCTCATCCTTTGTCGATATCCACTCGAGCCAAGACGTTCAGTTGCAGAACCCTCTTCTGGTTACTTGTGTCTCTGGCCGATATTGCACCTCCAGTTTGAGAAGTTTATTTCAACTTCTGAATCAGCCTCTCTCCGATCGAAGCATTCGACAAGCTTGCCGACTGGTGAACATACCTGTCTGTATTCTCCGATTATTGTCTAAACCTTTTCTTTTCCCTACAAGATAACTTTCCCGTGGCTTAATAGAAAAATCACGGGATAGGCTGGCCCGCAAAATATGAGCTGGTTGGCTGCATTTGAGCTCTCATCACAAGTACCGCAGAAACTGAGCTCTAACTAACCAATTTCTATATCCAGACTATTTCACCGTTATCATTCTACTTTGTTGTAATTGTCTTGCCGACCACATAACGCTCCTTATCGCTCTCATCAATCGACACCTGAGCATCACCTCGCTCTTCGTCGTTCTTGACAATCGTCGTTGCGAGATCGACGTCGCCATGTTCGATCGGAGTGTGATTCTTGACGACCAGCCAAGTGGGGAACACCGCGAGACCTGAAAAGAAGAAAACATTTCAGTGAAAACTTTGAACCAAAGCTGCCACCCACAAGTGAATAACATGAACATACCCAACAAGATCGTGTTCACCGCCAGAGGAACGCGGCCTCCGTGCCACTCGCGCGTGTTGAGACCGAAGGAGATAGCCTGCGCGAAGCTCTCCTGTCCACGGAGAATACCGGAGAATCGGGCTTGATTATGTCAACATGCACTTCGACACGGATGAAATATGTCGGTACATACCCAGTTCGGAGATATTATCAGTCATGGTCGAAACGAGGTAGTAAAGCCAGTTTTGCAATGCCTGACGGGAAAATTCTGTGTTTCCGATCCTATCAGATGGGATGTCTTCGATAAGAAACAGAAGTGGGTGTAGAGACATACCCCACAGCAGAAGGACGAAGAAGCCCTCGGTGAACCCTTTATCTTCCCAATCGTACGCCGGTGGGTTCGCGGTGTACTTTTCTTGGATCACCCAGGCATACACCCAGGCAACGATGTGCAGGACGATGACGTAGAAAAAACTGTGGCTGGTCAGTATCTCTTCTTACAAATGGTATATTTTCCATGCCTCGTGTCGTACCTGTATGTGATCCTTTTCTTGACCGAGATCTTCTGATAGTCGAGGAATCGGCTGATGATCCAGGAAGAAAGGAGACTTGCGAAGTTGCCTGAACGAATGTTATTCACATTTCCTTTCTCTGGTCTTACAGAATCACAGCCGGGAAGATCACATACTGACGAATCCCATCAATGCTCGAGCGCGCACGCCGAAATAGTATGTTTGGAAATCTTTCGAAAAAGAAATCAGTATCCGTCTATTCGAAGGAAACGGAATTGCATCGACATACTTCCGCTATATTGGTTAAAATACGCTGCCCAGAAGATCGGCAACAGCAGGAGTACCTGAATTTGAATCAGGCATGGAACCTTTATGAGACGTAGCGGTCTTGCGTACCTCTTTCCTGATCGACACCTTCAACAATGCACGAACTTCTGCCCACCAAGACTTCTCGGCCACAATCTTGACCTTGCTTCCGTCGCTGCGTTGCACCTTTTCGGGCGAGGAGAGGAAGATGGCGAGGGGAACGGCGAGACATTGCAGGGCGACGAAGATCAGGTATGTCTCTGTATTCACGGATTAGGATACTCGTCCGGAGGCTGATTGTCACCGAGTGCGACTTACTCGATTGAACGGTGCCTTTCTTCTTGGCATTTGCATCGCTACCCGGAAATAAGCAGAGGTCCCAAAGTCACGGATTTGCAATCCAATGCGCCTCACTTACTGGTTGAGCGCGAGCACAATAGCACCTCCAACCAGAGGACCTCCAGTTCGGAACCATAGCCAGATACTATCGAGGTGATAGCATGTCAGTCACCTATACGTTTTCTAACAGTCAAGGATATCCGAGAACCCACTTCATGTATTTTCCTCGCTTGGCTGGTTCTGGATAGCCCAGTGCCACGGCGCCTTCAGCGGCCCAGAATAGACCGGCCCTTTATTCATAGTCAACCGTTGGCGTACACGCTCGAGACGTCCATATGACACCTAAGAAGACGAAACTTACGACAGTCCACACGCAACTGCTCCCACCAAGACGAACCACACGTTGCCCTAAGTCTTGCCGTTAGATTCTTCCAGGTAAGCTAAATCCATGTCCCCATCCCGAACTCACAAAGCGATTGTTCGTGTACAGTCCAGCCCTACAAAAAGTTCCGCATTAGCCATCACGATGTTCCAACACAATATTGCATCAACCAGATATACACACGAGTAAACCGGGTACCCGACAGCCCCCAGCAACAGCGTCCAATTCAACCCGATGCGATTCGCAATCGGACCGCCAAACAGGCACAGGAAGCCCACTAGAAGTTTCCCATTGCCAGTCAGTATCTCATTACAGCAAGTCCACATCCTTTCCTCGATTGCGACAGGAAACACCCACTGAGACCGAAAACCAGCGCATTGGCCGCGTTCACCAGATACGGCTTCTGCGCACCGCCGGCTCCCAACGCGTTCATCGCATTCCACAGTCCCGGCGCCATGAACCCGACAACGCCGATGACGAAGGCGTTCAAGAGGGTCGTGCGGTACCACCTTCGGCGGCGTGGAGTTTGCGACGCGGCGATGTCGGGCGCTACCGATATGGATACCGATGTTTGTCCGGCCATGTTGCAGTCGCGCTGAGGCAGAATGATATATGATTAATATTTTTTTCTTGCTAACTCTACGTCTACAGGCTATCTATCGCCAACTATTTATTCGATTTATCTTCAAACGAATCTTCCATCAATCGAACACAATCCTCATCCATGAGCAAGATTGCGTGCTTCGGCATATGAAGGTATAGCGTTGCATTGACCGTCGTCTGAACCGTCTAGTATCTATGGCATGACATGGTTTATACAGCCAAGACTTGATAACCGTCACAATCAATCCAATCATTTATTTGGTGTGGGGTTCCCACGTTTATCTTAGGTAGAATGTGACACGCTTATCTGGCGGCTTCGGCCGCCATCAGCTTTACGCTATCGGGATGTGTCCGATGTCCGACAATAACCGTTACCTTACCTTCGAATGAAGAACTGAAGAATCACGGGAAATTCATGATGCGGCTGAAGAAGCCGGTTGGGAATCGAATATTAACCATCGAGTAACACGGACGTATAGCTAACTAGTTTGGCACTTCATTTGAAGGGAAGCATGCATATCCCCGTACTCTGACTCTTAAAGCGTTTAGAGAGATGAACAGAGGAGCAGCCGGATGGTCTCATTATCTGATTAAAGTCTACGTACCAATCCTTACAGCGACGTACACATAGTGACGGGACGTGTTTTGCAACTATTCATTGATTTAGACGTGCACGGGGCGGCCTCATGCTTGCTTATCTGAATCCAAGACATGACGACTTCAGTGAGTACCAACATGCGTAAAACAATCCACTGAAATCGACCAAGTCAAACAATCGGCACGGATATTCGAAGAAAAAGAAGATGCCTATCCAGCAACCCATGACTACGGGCTATTTCATTTTTTCCGCCTCCTCGAGATGGAAGATAACGCCAAGCTTCTTCAACTCTTCGATTTGGCCGAGGTCGTCTGCAGTGAATCTATCGCAGTGTGAATGGAATCATATCAACACATCGAAAAAAAAGCAGTTACAAGTGGGCTTTAATATCACGTACGACAAGTTACCCTGCGGAGGCAACGAGCGCGTCTGGACGAGCATCGAACCTTGCAGTTTCTCCAATATCCTATTCATGGAGATGGGTGTAATCAGCACTCACTCCTCTGAATCGATAGTCGGTAAAGAATTGAGACAACGCACTCCGTGACCTTTGGTCCATGCGCAAAATACGCGTCGACGGATTCATAGGTGAATGTGCCGCTCTGCGCCATTCGCATTTACCTTGATTAGCTGGTTCGCCAGGTCTAAATATATTGTAAGAGGGGAAATAAAAAAAAGAAGAAAAGAAACGTACATAAGAAGGCATCGTTGATGCTCGTTGTATAGGTTAGTGAATCTGTTGATGTTGCCCGTGGATGAGACGAAATGACCGACCCAAATCAGGGATAGACGCCACAGTCGTGCCGAATTCTTAGGTTTAGATCTCCCCGGAACTACAAAACGTCGGCCGCTTGGCTCAATGGTAGAGCGTTGGTCTCCTATGATTGGGTCGGATGCGCCCGTCCATATCACGCCGGAGGGTAACCAAAGGTTGCGGGTTCGAGTCCCGTGGTGGTCGTTTCTTTTCTTGCGAACATAGCGCGCATGTTTAGTGTATGAAACTGTTTTTTTTTTGGAAGAGATTTTCTCATCGTCTTTCTTTTTGTTTCTTTGCGGTATACTTCACGAAAATACTTGTGGTCGTTGTTGAGACAGTGTGCTGTTAAATGTTGGGGTTACGTTATAACAGGAAATGTCGCATGTATCAGGCATATGGAATGTATGTGGATACATCGCCACAATCTACGAAAATGTCGGCTGAATCCTCCCAGCTGCCCGATCACTTAACCGTCCCTTCATCAACACCTCATACACATGCCTCGCCCAAGCGCAACACACCGCCCGCGTATCCTTCGGATCGATGATCTCCTCCACCCCGAACGCATTCGCCGTCCGCACCGGATTCATCAACCGCACGTACTCGTCCTCGAGCTCCTTGTACCGCTCTTCCTTCTTCCCCGCCTTCTCCGCTTGCCGGAGCTCGTGGCGATGACCGACCTCGATTCCGCCGTCCAGCGGCAGCGAACCCCACTGTCCCGATGGCCAGGCGACTTGCATGACCGGGTCGCGGGATCCGACCATCACGCCCCCGGCCACGCCGAAGACCCGTCGGGTGATGACGTTGAAGATGGGCGTGGTCGTCGAGAAATATGCTTTAGCAAGCTCGACGCCCCAGCGCATCGTGGCGGTTCGTTCGGCGACGGTGCCGATTGCGTAGCCGGCTGGAATTGGCCAGTTAGCACTCGTCTATTCTGATGACGAACTAGGGGCTGCATCGAGAGTCAACTTACGAACGTCGATGAACTGCAACACCGGCAGATTCATCACGTCGCACAGCTTCAACAACCGAGTCAACTTTTGACTTCCTGCTGCATCAAGCGCACCGCCATTGACTTCGCAATTGAGCGAGATGATTCCCACAGGTCGCCCACCCAGACGGGCCAGACCACCAATCGCAGTCTTTCCCCAGTGAGCTCCAATCTCGAACCAGGATCCCCGGTCCACGACGGTGGTGATGATCGTCCGAGGATTATACATGCGTGCCTGTCGTCGAGGGACGATGCTTCGCAGACTCACCTCCTCGCGGGACTCGGGATCGTCGCAGGGGATCACGGGGGGTGCTTCGCTTCCGGAATTGGGAAGGTAGCCGAGCACTGTGCGTAATTGCTCGAAGCATTCTGCCTCGTTGGCAGCGAGATTGTCGATCGTGCCGTTGGTGCAGTGGATCGCCGGGCCTCCGAGGTCTTGGAAGTCGAGCCCTTCCTCGAAGGTAGCTCCTTCGACGACTTTAGGGCCGGCATTGAAGAGCGAGCCAATATCGGCTGCCATCACGGAAAAATGGCATGAAGTCACCCTTGCGGCTCCCAGACCGATCTAAGCGAGTTGATTAGCAGTAGAGCTTGATTTTTAGTGGAAGGCAAAAGAAGCTCTTACAGCCGGTCCAACAACAGCACCCAAGTTAGGAATTCCCATATTCAACTGCTGCACCGCGTGCCTCATCATCGACACATATGGCAGATAACTCCATCCCGCCTTTCGAATGGTGGTAACGCTGCCTCCGCCCGAGCTGCCATCGACCAGTTTGACGACCGGCAGTTTCAATGCGATGGCCAGCTTCTCCAGATAGATAGTCTTCTCCACGGACGCGCCATCTGCATGACCGCTTCGAATACTGAAATCGTCCGCCGTCAGCAATACTTGCCGGCCGCGCAGCTTACCCGTGCCTTGGATATTGTTGCTGGGAACGAAAGCGGTTGGGGTCTCTTGTCTGGGACCTGTTTGTTTCCATGTCACCGTCCCAGAGACGGATCCTATTTCCTGGAATGTGTCTGGGTCGAGAAGCTGTTCGATTCGCTCCCGCACCCAGAGCTTGCCAGCTTGCTTTTGTCGCACGTAGCCCCGGTGGTTGGGGTCTGGGGTTGCAGCAATAGAACGGAGGGTGGAGATTTGAGATAGGATATCCGAGTAATCTGCAGGTAGGTTCGAGGTTGTATTTTTAGAACTTTTGTTTCGACTTTTCTTTGCTGAGGATGCGGTATTGTTCACTGGGGACATATGCGACGAGAGCTGATTGAGTCGCTGCGTGGCTGTCTTGGACGACTCATTGTCGCGACTCTCGCCATTTGGTAAGGGCGAACCCTCTTTTTTGGCCATTTCGCTTCTAGACCATTCAAGTCCATATCAATTGACCATTTCGACCATCCATTGCTGCGGTATACATACTGAGTTGGCCGTAATACGTTCATGAGGGGTAACGTAAAGCACCGAGGTCCGAGGCCGCCAATGAAACCGTTCAGGCGTCTCCGCATCACGTTGGTATGTAATGAACAGCTTCCCAAATGAAAGTCGACAACCAATTGTTCAGTAACATCTTATTCATCAATTTCCGTGTCGCAGGAACTTGGCATATTTCGCCCATGGCAAGTAGTACCATAAATCGAGATGTCATCATCAGTGCCTTCCCGCCATATTAGGCGGCTTCTTGTGTCGAACAGGTTAGATACGAGGCCAAATGCGCAGAATATAATAAGGTATACTGATGCTTGATAGGGGCGAAATTGCTGTCCGCATTCTCCATGCTGCGCGGGAATTGTCGCCACAGATTGAGACGTTTGCACTATACACAGCCAACGACACGTCTCATTGCGACTTAGGGCGACCGCATCATGCCATCCAGATTCCATCACCAGCCGGTTATCTTGATCTAGATGCTCTTGTGCAGCTAGCCAGGGACCATAGAATTGACGCTGTTCACCCCGGGTATGGCTTTCTCAGTGAAAGCGCAGAATTCGCCCGTCGCATGTGGGAGGAGGCAGGTGCCATTGTCATTGGGCCAGGCTGGGGAATTCTGGCACAAACGGGAGACAAGCTCCAGGCGAAGCGACTGGCGGAGCACTGTGGAGTACCTGTTCTGAAGGCAATTACCACGCCAACGGCAGATGTGGAGAAGATCAAGCATTTCGCGGCCCAGGTGGGATATCCTATGATGATCAAGGCAGTCGATGGAGGAGGCGGCCGAGGCATTCGTCTGGTTGGAAGAGAGAGTGAACTACCAAACGCCGTGGATCGCGCAATTGGAGAGTCACCATCTCGAACGGTGTTTGTGGAGAAGGCCGCCATCGACGGATTCCGTCACATTGAGGTCCAGGTTGTAGGCGATGGCACTGGTAACGTTCAGCATCTGTGGGAGAGGGATTGCAGTATCCAGCGACGATTTCAAAAAATCGTTGAAATCGCCCCCGCGAGGATTCACAATCGAAGGCTGATTGGGAAAGTGATCGATTCGGCATTGAGAATGGCAAAGGAAATCCAGTACAAATCCCTAGGGACGTTCGAATTTCTCGTTAGTGAGAAGCATCAGCAATTATATTTCCTGGAGATCAACCCGCGGCTTCAGGTAGAGCACACCATTACCGAGTGTATCACAGGGGTGGATTTGGTCCAGACCCAACTCTTGATAGCTCAGGGATTCTCCCTAGACCAGCTTGGTCTTGCAGCTGGCAGAGACCCCGAGGTTCCTCCCACCAGCCACTCGATCCAGCTCAGAGTATGCGCTGAAGACCCTAATACAAACTTCTCGCTGAGTATTGGCAAAGTGACGGACTTTGTCATACCCAATGGCCATGGAATCAGAGTCGACACGAGCAATCCCTCCATTGTCGGGGCAGATTTTGACAATCTTCTGGCCAAGATCATCGTCACGGCATCCAGCTGGGAGGCAACAGTCCGAAAGGCACAGCGCGTTCTCGCAGACTCACGGATATCCGGCATTAAAACGAATCTTGATCTATTGCGACAAATCGTCGCTCACGAGGATTTTCTCGCGGGGAAGATCGATACGCAGTGGCTGGAAAGGAATCTGGACCACATCCTCCATATGTCACGGTCCCTTGCTAAAAGCAGCGAGCCCCTTTTACCTCAAAGCAATTCACCGGCCCCCTCCGCCATGCCATCATCGTCGAGTCTGCTATTTCGCAAAGGCGATGCCTGGTCGATCACGCTCCAACCCCGCAAGCCAAGCGCTAAAGGGGAAGAAAATATCCGTCAGCACCTGCGTATTTTGCGAATCCTCCGCAACGAGTTTCCTTCGTCTCTGACGGCCGAGATCGAATACACCACGGCATCGTCGCAGTCGGGGATTCCATACAGACTGCAATTGGAATCGACCTCCACTTCGGCTGCTGCTCTGGTTTCTTTGTCCCATCGGCGGGGCGATCCTGTCAACCCACGACACATTGTTCTTCCGCTATCGGGGAAGTTGATCGAAGTTCTGGTGGGAGAAGGAGACGATGTGGCGGAGAACCAGGTCGTCGCGTTCGTGAAGCAGATGAAGATGGAGTTGGAGGTCAGAAGTCCACGGGCCGGAAAGGTGAAGTGGGCATTGGAGATGGAGGGAGATGAAGAAGACGTCGCTGAAGGCGTGCTGTTGGTTGAGTTGGAGGAGGATAGTGGCAAGGATGAGATTGCGTCTGAGCGGATCAAAGGGAAGTTGTGACGCCGGCCTTGGGAGATGTCAAGCCATACCCTTTTCAGCAAGCCATAAACATGGGCAGCTGGAGCCCTGGAGAAAATCTCTTTGTTTACAACGAGGAAAAGAAATCATCCGATTTATTATATCCTTCTATTCCCTATATTGCAAGTGACGGATTGTTCAGTGATTACAGATTATAGTTGTACAGCACCAGGTCCCTATCCATTTGAAAAGGAAGGATTTCTAGTTTATCTTCCATCTCATTCACAGTCATAATCATTAACTTCGATCCCAACTTCATGAGCAACGGGCTATATTCCTTCGGAAATAGCTACACGGCAAAAGCTCAAAAACAGGACAGACGCAACTATGTTCCACAAGCGAGAATGTCTGGGAAGGATGGACTTCCAGAGTTGGGGTGCCCCCCGTTGTCCTCCACTCTAGCTTGTTTTGTCCCCTTTTCCAACAACTTTAACTCAGCGATTCGTTGGCCGTGCGTGATCGGCCACCTTGGGACCAGGTCCCAAGGGTTTTTGCTCGTAGGAGGCTCGAATGTGAAGTCAGAGAGAGGAACATTTGCACAAGCGAGAATGTCCGGGAAGGATGGACTTCCAGAGTTGGGTGCTCCTCGTTGTCCTCCACTCTAGCTTCTTTTGTCCCCTTTTCCAACATAACTGCCGGACGGTATGAAAATTGCGAATCGCAGAAGCACATGATCCCATCCCTGAACCGAGCCCGCGGGGCCCGTATTATCGGCGAATATATATTCGACAGAATTCCATGCTAGATTGATAGCCGAGAGGCGAGTATTGAAGGACGGCTATTCTACCCGAAACCTGTTGGCGATATTTATTCTTGAGAAGACAAACAGGACCTCGACTGGATCGCTGCGATGTCAGCAGGAGAATCCACGCGATAATCAAGATCCCGTTTGGCGGATCAGGCTTTTGGAGAGGCATGAGGATGGTGTTCACTTACCATTTGGGAAGACGGATCTGTCGACCTCATCAGCTCTGTAGAGCTTGTCTAGACTGAGCGCCGCTTATTTTGGTTGGAGTTGGCTACAACCGAGTTTCGACTAAAGCCCAGTGGTGTGTCTGGAGAAAAAGAGAATGCTTTTATAAAACGTAAGTATAGCAGGTTGAAGGTGTTAGCAATGTGTAGGGGAGGAAGAGAAGAATGTGGGCGAGCTCCAGGGAGGGCGCCCTTATATATAAACCGGAAACCGCACTTGTATTACCGACCGGGGAAGTGCGCCAGTGAATCAAAAGTAAATAGATTGGAGCGATTCATTAGAAAGAGTGATTTTGATGAATCAAAAGGCGAGCCAGCAAGATCCTTATCACTAAGAACATACTGTTTAGCCTTCTAGTTAGTATTCATATCCGAATATCTATTTAGAAATATGTCACCTTGACAACTTTGTTATGTGGCTAATTAATTTGAATATCATTCTCCATAATATCTGTATATTATATAAGTCTTGGAAGATAGCTAATTTCCCCCGTGTTGCTCTAATAACGATGGGTTGATCAGAACATCTATACAGCTGGAAAAGCGAATACAGGCATTGGAATAGGCCAGTATATGCTACGCAAATGACAAGTTAACATGCTATGGAAATCTTTGTATAGTCAGCATTTGGCAGCTGGTAAGTATCTTTCTCTATGCCATCCTTTGTGTCAGCTATCTATGCAGGTAGAGAAAGGTCTTGGGAGCACAGCGCCCACCATAAAGACAACCGAGAGAATGTCGTTTGTTTGGATTGACTGGTGCCTTCCAAGGTTGTCAGTCCATATGGCTTTCTCAAACTATGACTCAGATAGTGAGAAAGGAAAGGACGCCTCAATCGGCAGCAAAACAAAGCAACCCGAACAAACATCTAGCACTGTAGACAACTGTGTTGATGGGTTGATGCCTGAGGTGTCGCCTGCCGCTTCCTAGATAGCTTCATCCAATCCTCAGGCATCATCCACCATGGCTCTGTTTTCTCCTCCTTAATATCCTGCCTCGACGTGTGAGATTTATAGCACCCTCGTGGTTCTGGATTCATTTTACGCCTTGGCGTCACAGCGCCCCCTCCATAACTAAGCCTGCCAAGCTTCGCCATGATTCGTAATCCCCCATTTAAACGCAGCCTTCGCGAGCTTTGAATTCTACATTCGGCTTAACGTCATCTGTCCCAAAAGTGGGCATTTTCAAGCGTCAAACCGGAAGATTTCCTCTAGGCCGTGATCCTCGCCACGTTGGGCTAGAGTATTCGATAGCACGAGCATGCGGGGCGGCCTATTTTCATCCACATTATTGATCAATAAATCGCCCTGATCCAGATGGCCTTGTCGATCTTATCCGCCATGTTCCGAATGTCGTATCTCCTTCGCAATGCCTGCTCCACTTTTCCCCTTTGGAATGTTCAGCTCAGCACCAGAAAGTGATAACTTTAAAATGAACTCGTCCTTGGAACGCGAAGGGAGACCAAACCTTCAATCCTTCGATTTTTTTTGCCCCTAATTATTCCTGTTGCCGCTTTCGACTTTGACAATTGACAACCCAGCCTGTTCGATTCAATTGACTCGCTCTCTACTAACACCGGTCGCTCGTTATCAACATTGCTTGACTCCGCATCCATGCAGTGACACAACTCACTTGTCTGACAGAACAATGTCAGGAACCTCACCACCTGGCGACCTCCAGAAGGAGCGATCTCCGCCGACAATGGACCAGGAAAACCCATCCACAAATCTCAATCTCAAAGAAAAACGTCGCCTACCATCCTGGCTAGACCATTTCAACGCCCGGGATCTCAAAGTGCTCTTCCGATGTTGGGTGGCCGCCTGGGTGGCTTCGCTGCTGATGTTCATCGGTCCGTCGCTTCGAGAAATCGGCACGGCGACTTTCTTTGCATGCCTCGTTCTTTTCATGGTTCCTCCGTCTGGCATCGTTTTCATTTTCTTTCTTGGAGGATTGACTCTTATTTTCGGTGTGACGCTGGCATGGGCATGGGGCGTCATCGTCATGAAGGCTGCTTTAGCAGCGCGGCCTGAATCCGAGACCCAAGCAAAAGTGCAGGCTCTTCAGCAGCAAGCTTACGCCCGAGCGAATTCGACCGGCCAGCCCATCTCCTACGAAGCGCAGGTGCTCGTTTTGGATGGCTTTATGCTGGATGCGCGAGTAACGGCGGTCTATTTTGTCCTGATCTGTCTGTTCATCTACCTGTTGGTAAGTGGAATGTCAATCTACTTATTAGCCTGCAGTATCGCGTCGTCATCATTGCTATGAGCGGAAGCTCACGATGCAATAGGCTCGAATCCGTGCCGCTAATCCCAAGTTCACTTTAATACAAATGTTCGGAACCATCATCGCGGACATCTTTCTAACCTTTGGGCCATCTCTGCCTTCGTTCAACGGTACATTACCGGTTTCATTGATAAAACCCGCTGCCATCGGCATTGGGCTTGGGTTTGCCTGTTCGGTTCTGCTTTTCCCCCAGTCCACTTCCCACACCGTTCTTGCAGCTATGGAAGGCGTGGTAGACCTACTAAAAACCCCATTGAACTTTACCGTTGCCAGTTTAACAAAGGATGGAGCCCGCCTGGATCTACAGCATCTCCAGAAAGTCAAAGCAAAGACCATCGCAGCTTACAAAGAGATGGAGCCAGGGATGGCTTTCCTCCAGCTTGACTTCTCCAAGGGCCGGTGGAACGCGGACGATGTCAAGAGCTTGAAAGAGCCTGTGCGACAAGCCCTCCTATCCAGCTTGTCGCTTCTTGAATTCCATATCGCACGTATCGGTGGCGAGATCAAGTTGGAGAGGTTCCCAACTATCTCTCGGGGACAAACACCCGCAGAAAGTATCGTGGATGAGAAGCGCGGCGTCGGTCACCATCAGTTAATGCAAAGTGCGGGCTTTGTTCAAGCATTGCGGAACCCCGAAAGTGAAGCGCTTCGATTCGAGACGGTCGACGCGCTCAGAAAGTCTACTACTGAGATTCTTCCTGCCTGTCTAGATGCCACCGCCCTAGTTGTGGAGTCCATTCACGCGGTTAATTGCAGCCGATGGTTTGGTCGACCCTCGAAGGAACAATATGACCAGCTCCTCCAGAAAGGTGTAACGACTCTCGAGACTCTGAGATCGGCTCGGACGTCCTTCGCGATTGAAACCACCGAACGACTTCTTCAAACCCACGCAGATTTGTTTGATGACGACGGCAAATTGAAAGTTCTTGATAACGTTGATGTGCACCCCATGCGAGGAGTCGTGCTGGGAATGGTCTTTGAAGAACAGGTTCTTGGGGTCGCCGATGCGTTGGAGAAGCTTTTGGCTCGGGTCACCCAGCTATATGAAGGGCGAACGAAAGACCGGCTCTGGTTTCCCAGTGGGCTCAGGTACGCCGCTGCATGGACTTTTAAGCGGAAAGTCGCGGCTCCCATCCCCGGCCAGGACCCCGTTGTCGATCCAGATATCGTGGAGGAACAATCCAAAGAAGCCCAGAGACGGCTACGGATCAGTCGAGGCTATGGAGTCAAGCGTCGTACTGGTCTCGGAGAAGTCATTTTTGGGACATACCACTGGCTCATCAATGCTGAAGGAATGTATGCTCTGCGCATGGTTGTTCTCACTATCGCTCTGGCTATCCCAGCTGTCATCCCATCCAGTGCAGGGTTTTACTATCGTGAGAAGGGTCTTTGGGGCCTCATCATGGGTCAGACCACGCTCCTGGTCTATATGGCTGATTTTACCTTTTCATCAATATCTCGAATCGTGGGCACGGTGATTGGCGGCGTTCTTGGATTGCTGGCCTGGTATATTGGGTCGGCCAACGGGCCTGGCAATCCGTATGGACTGGGAGCCATCATGGCGGTAGTGATTGCCATTCTCATGTGGGGACGACTGTTCTTCGGTCCAGCTCTTCTCCAAGCTACCATCATGGCTGCGGCCACTTGCGTGCTGGTTGTAGGATATAGCTTTGACCACACGTAAGTCATGCGATTGATCCAACCAAACCGCAGAATGTGATAACTAACCGCCGAGATCCAGACACATCGCTCAGTACGGCGACCCGGGACTCGGCTACAACGTCTTCTGGAGACGTCTTGTTCTCGTATTAGTCGGCTTCGGAGGTGCTCTCGTCGTCCAGATTTTCCCTCGTCCTCCATCCGCGTCTCGCCACATCTGCAAGACCCTGTCCAATTCTCTCCGCACTCTTTCCGATCATTACGCGCTCATGCTCTCATGCTGGGGCCAAAGAGATAACAAAGTCGGCGTGGTAGCCGAGCAGATCTCGCTCGAACTCGCTGAAAAGCTCATGTCCCTCGACGGCCCCATCGCTCTTCTCCGCTTGGAATTCTCCAGTTCCTCCTTCGACAGCCACACCCTGGGCCAGGTCAAGGCGCTGTGTCAGGAAATGAATCAGGCCCTTGGCCGCTTGCTCTACCTCTCCGTCTCCCTCCCGATCGAGCTCCAAGAACGACTCGCCCAGACGGCCGGCATCCTCGACCACCACAACATCGGCGACATCATGGCCGTGCTGAGCGTGGTCGAGCAAGCGCTGAAGACCGGCGACACTCTCCCGGAGGTGCTGCCGACGCCGTTGCTGAAACGGTGCCACGAGTACTGGCGCAGCAGCAACCTGGAGATCCTGCTGAGCACGGAGCTGCTTCGGGATGCGAGCTATCGCAAGTTCTGCGTGGCGGTGAGCTCGTATTTGAAGTTTCTATCGGCGATTGACGAGCTGGTATTAGTGGTTAAGGGGACGTTGGGGGAGTCGCATATTGTCAGTAAGGAGTTGTTAGATGAGGTGTGATGTCGCATTGTATTTTCTTCTCTGCATCTATTACTGTTAATGTTGTTAGGACATTGTAATTCACCACATAAATATGCTCTCTGCTGCCTCGAGGTAAGCGACAGACATGAGCAATACTCGCATCATACTTTTTACGTTTCACGTCATCAACCCGACTCTGTATCCTCATTCCTATGATTGATTTTCTTCGATTCAAACCCATCTTCTTCAATATACATTGCTTATATCGTTCAGCATATCCGCCAATACCCTACTAAGTGCCTGCTTCCAGGAGAGCAACTTTCTTCTCCAACCGGTCAGACAAGCCGACCGCATTGATGAAAAAAGGATAAACAAGATTCGCATCGATCGGGTACAGTGCAAAGCCCGATGACACCGTGCAGCCAGACATGCGCAAGCACAGAGGCCTGGCCGCTCGATCCAAAAATGGGATTAATCAAGATTGTGTTCCTTGGAACACTTTCAGAGATTAAACTGAAAAGAACAGATACTACACTTGATCTAAGCCAAAAGGCAAAGAGAGCTGGGAAAGAAAAGAAGAAAGGTCAAAATGGGATGGGGGGTCAAGAGGTATTTATATTGCAGGGGGGATGGTCCGTGCCGCGCTAGTGGGTTAGCGTCGCTTGGAAGGCTGCAAACCGTGGGCCCGGAGATTGGCGGAGATAACAGTACCGGAGTGAATGACGCCACCGACTCGAAGAGCTACACGATGATCAAGCTCCACGAAGCCTGCAGGTGATTAGAAGTCAGATTGGAGATTGAATCGAATTTAAAATGAAGCAGTTCTCAATGTCACCCCCCATTGCGCATAACCCACAAGTACAGCACCTCGAAAAGTGACAACTCAACCGCAGTCTTTACAACAAAGACAATGGCTCAAAACCAAGCTGCCTGGATTACTGCACCGAAAGCAAAGCCACTAACAGTCGGAAGCGCTCCTCTCCACAAACCCGGGCCCGGGGAAGTTTGGATCAAGAATGCTGCCGTAGCGATTGTTCGTGCTGAACCTCCCTCCCTTCTTGTTTACCATGTGCAATCGCTAACCCGTGCACGACTAGAATCCCGTCGACTGGAAGATCCAGTAAGCTTTCTTTTCCCTTTCCTTTTTCCAATACCACGGGCCGCCTCGAGTCTAACCATGGCAGGGACTCCGGTTTCTTCTTGGAGAAATACCCAAACATCCTCGGGACGGACGTTGCCGGGACCGTGGAGGAGGTCGGAGAAGGCGTCACCCGCCTCCAGAAGAGTCAGAGGGTTCTGGCGTGAGTTGACCACGTTCGAAATCTACACAATGGGATCGATTTGCTTACTTTGCCATGCCAATTCAGCCACTGCCACAGTCTGCTGAGCGGAAATCCCGCGAATGCAGGATTTCAGCTGTACACGTTGGCAGCGGAGATTCTCACCGCGCCGATTCCCGAGTCTATGCGCTTTGAAGACGCCGTTGTACTCCCGCTAGCTATTTCGACGGCGTCGGCGGGATTGTATCAACAGGATTATCTTGCTCTCCCATTTCCCTCTACTACTACCCCTCAGTCTACCGGCAAAACGATCTTGATTTGGGGTGGTTCCTCTTCCGTCGGCGCGACGACGATTCAACTGGCGGTTGCGTCGGGGTTGAACGTCGTCACCACTGCTTCCGCGCAGAACCATGACTTCGTCAAGTCCCTGGGTGCCAGTAAGTGATCGACTACAAGTCCTCCACCGTGGTGGACGACGTGGTCGCCGCACTCCGCGGCACCGATCTCGCGGGTGTCTACGATGCCATCTCCGAGGAGCAGAGCTTCGACGCGGTCGCCCAGATCTTGAGGACGTTGAATGTGACGCCGAAGATTGCGAGTGTGTTGCGGTGTTCGAATCCCTCCAAGGGGTTCGAGCCTAAATCTGGTAAGCTGTGCCCGCGATGGATTTATGGATTCTTAGTTATTCGTCAAACCCTCAAGCTAATAGGATCGACATAGTCTTCTCTTTGACGGTCATGTGCGAACCGCACGACGCCGTCGGGGACGCGATCTGGCGAAAGTTCGTTCCGCGGGCTCTGGCGAGCGGACAGCTGAAACCCAAGCCGGACCCCGTTGTCGTCGGTCACGGTCTCGGTGAGATTCAACACGGCCTTGACGTTCAGAAGGCTGGGGTCTCTGCCAAGAAGGTCGTTGTTACTCTCTAGAATGGAAGCATGGCTATAATCGTAAATAATCTGTCGGAGCTGGAGGGCTCCAGAGTGATATCGACCATTGGGAACGATCATTCATTGCATCATTGGAGTAGAATACAAATCATGATAACATAAGAACATGAGATTTCTATCGTTCCTACTGTACCGCGCCGGAAGTTTGAACCGGCCAAGCACCTTGGTTTCGAGTGGCTCGTATTGTTTTTTTCATTCATTGCTCGACGTAGATGGAAAGCCTCAGGCGTCTTTTGTCGTCGTTTGATGCCTGAGGTGTCACCTGATAGCCTATGGCATAGCAGGTGCCTCACCCTGCCTGCTTCCTACCTGTTAACTTCCTTCACTCGTCAGGCTTCGTCCACCGTTTCTCCTTGATATCTTCCATCGAGCCCTGGCGAGTGCTTCAGAGGCTGATTCCTTCCAAGATATGCGCGAGTCATGATTCATGCGACTGACAAGCACGGACGAGCCGTTTGACAATCCACCGTCATAGCTCATTCTAGGAACGCACATACCTCGAAAGCGATCCCAGAAGCGCACTGCAATACGTTTTTTTCCAGGCATTCCAACGACGACATCCCGTATGCCTTCATCCCGGATTCGAGCAAGTACTACGGTTCATCGCCAGACGAATTAGCCCATGCTCAGCCTACCACATTTCCGCCTTACGTACGTGATCAACCAGCATGTGCCTCTTCCGCGACCACAAAAAGGCAATGGACTTTCTTTGTACGGAACCGATAATGCGATTGTCTCGCTGTGTTTCTTTGTTCTTTGAAGAACAATCGGAACGAAGCGAGGCATGGCTGCCCGTCCACGAAAACAGAGAACCAAAAAGAACAATAGTCTCCGACAAAGAAGTCTTTGTAGCATATATCAAAGCAAACCGGGAACCATCCGTCCAATTTTTTTTTTTTTTTTTTTTTTTGTTACAGTCGAATATAAATTAGATACCGACTGGCATCCCACAACCATCCGAGCCCTTTTCCTTCTTCAACCCCAGCTTTCATAGCTAACAACATCTTCAACCCAATCTCCACGCGTCCAATTCCGTCGAAAATCCCCCAATCCCAACCTTTTCCACCAGAACCCCATCCTCTGTATCCCTTCCCCGTGAGAAAGATCCAAAACTTCCTCCCACAATGGAAGCGGCCACTAATTACTTCGTGACAGTCGCGATCGAAGACGGCCCCTACGGCGCCAGTAAGGAAGACCACATCGAGGAGCTCGAGGCGGTGCTGCAGGCGCTGCGCACGACGTCGGCCACCGTGTACCCGGAGGCGCCGGGGCAGCTGCAAGAGGACGACTATTCGTTCCACGTGATTGGGTTCTTTGACAGTGATAAGGACGTGGTGAGTCAGGCGATCATGGATATCAAGCGGTTGATTAAGGTGAAGATGGCGGAGTTGACCAAGGACGAGAAGAAGGAGATGGCGAGGAGGGAGAGGAAGAAGGAGGAGAAGAAGGAGAAGGAGAAGGAGAAGGCAAGAGAGGAGATTGTATGGAGGGAGGTATGCTGGTAGACTGGACTATCGTTTCTCGGAGTTATGGTGGGTTTTTGATCTGTCGTTTTCGGTAATATACACTCTTTTGGTCATCGGGAATCCGGTTTCGTCATTACATATTCGCAATCAATAAACAGTAGGGCCGTCAAACATAGTAGTAAAGAAATTGAATGATCTTAATCATCTTATGGTCTTCATGTCTAACACCATCGGAATTGGTTTTCACAAGGGTACTTCTGCATCGAGTTTCTTTCTTATTCGGTCGCCATCAAGATAATATCTCGGTCATTTATAAATGCCGGATCTAAGATAGCATTTGCTTTCTCGCTAATATTGGAACAAACACTCGCTGCCTTAAAACTAACCATTGTTGGCGGATTGCTGCCTGAGGTGTCACCTGCCATGCCGCCCACCTAATCGTCCTCGCCTTCTTCTTCTTCTTCTTCTTCTTCTTCTTCTTCATCCATCAGGTTCGTCCACCATGATTTTGTTTTCATCCCTTGCAGACAATATTTCATCAATTGTCTGACACTCTGTGATCACTTGAAAAGAAAGCTTGATACAACGTGTCCTTCCACCCTGAGGAGGTGATATTGAATGCGAGCCGCTTATTACGCAATGCTACGTCGTAATCGAAAGATTCAGAGTGTGATTCATTCCTGCGGATGCTGAAGACCTCCAATCCGAGCTAATGGGATGGGTGCAGAAGTTTCTCGAAGAGGCCCAGAACAATCCCCGGCAGACCGTGAGCTGTTTATTCGCCGCCAGCTATTAATTTCCGCGCACGCTGGTTTCCCTGAGTTCCCCCTACCAGTTCCCTCCCAACATATACCCTTCGAAGTACAGTACCATGGCTGGGATTCTTGGTCCATGGATGGGCTGCCATCTACGCCCTTGGTGTCCTTGGCAAGCTCCACTGATAGCTGATAAGCAGCTTCCTTATCATGCACTTTATCTGCATTCCCGTGTCTTCTTTTGACCTTCCACTTCCAGACGCTTAGTAATCAAAATCTCCCCAAATTTCCCCTCAGCTTGATACCATGTGTCAGGAACTTTTCTAATGCCACCCCCACCTGGCCACGAGGAGATCAGTTGGTTGGTTACTTCCCCTTTGCTGTCTCCCATACCGGACCTGACACAGCCTCCCAATAAAGGAAAGAAAAGCGACGGAGATAGCAACTAGTCTTGGCCATTGACTTGTTTCGGAGAAACCCTCCGAAGTCGAGGATCATGTTGGAGGCAGAGACGATAAGAGCAGATGGCTAGGTTGCAGCAAACCACGTCCCTGGGATATAAAGAGATGGTGCTCGGTATGACGGAAGGAAGGCATCTTATCTCTTTCAACCCAAGGAGCCACGGCGGTGCAAGAGAAAATGGTGAAGTGGTCGCTTGCGGAGATCCTCGCCTTTGGAGTCGCTCTGGCGGTTGCCGCACGCAACCCCCGGCAGCCACGAGAGCAAACGGCCGGCGGAATTGCTTATGATCTGGGAAATGTCACCTACTTTGTCAACACCCAATATGCCAAGGCTACGCTGCCGGGCAAAGGACTCCGTGGCGATGGTGATATGGTTCCTATGACGGTCATCGTCTCAAATCAGAGTGTTATCACCGGCGAATACCTGCAGGATACCGTCGCGGAGTACCTGGCCGGCGACGATGTCTTCACCGAGGACTTCCTGGGTTCCCTCTACCTCTCGTCGACAAACCCCAACTCTAGCCTTGACTTCACCGCGCTCCGATACCTCAAAAGCCTCGGCCTCGATCACCTCTTCTTGGATTCCAACGTCTTCAGCTACGTCCCGGCCAGCTCGCTCGCCCTGCCTGGCGTTGGCGAAGACGTCCTCCCATCTGGCCCGTATACTGCCATCATTGCCGACGATGCCATCCGCTTTTTGGATACCTACCGCCTCTACCGCGACGAATACAGGGACTTCATCACGGGTGTCTATCCGTCGAATGATGGCACCAGTTCTTTTACGGCACTCGAGCTCATGTCCTCCAAATGGTGGAATGCGATGATCCCCGTGCCCAGCCGCATCCACTACTGGAGGGATTCCCGTCCGCTCGCTGGCACTCGCGTGGCCGTCAAGGATCTGTTCGACATGAAGGGCCTCCAGACCTCCGCAGGAAGCCAGGCCTGGGTCCGCATCACCCCCCTCGCCAATTCCACTGCCCCGGCCATCCAGCGACTGATCGATCTGGGTGCTGTTCTTGTCGGCAAGTACAAGCTGGCCCAGTTCGCCTCCGGCGCCAACCCCTGGGACTGGACGGACGAGCACTACCCCTTCAATCCCCGCGGGGACGGCTATCTGACCTGTTCGGCCTCGTCGTCCGGCGGCGGCTGCTCCGTCGCCGCTTATCCCTGGCTGGATAACGCCATCGGCAGCGACACCGGATCGTCTATGCGCCGCCCTGCGGCCGTGTCTGGCACCTTTGGAAACCGCCCCAGCCAAGGAATGATCTCCCTCGACGGCGCCATCGCGCTGAGCTGGCCCCAAGACACCGCCGGCGTCTTCGCGCGCGACCCGTATCAATGGGCCAAATTCGCCAAGGCCTGGTACACCCCAGAGCTGTACCAGGACTCCGCCATCACGGGGCTGTCGCCACTCTCCGTGCCCGAGACGTCCGGGTTCCCCAAACGCATCCTGTATCCAGACGAATATCTCCCGCTGGCCAACCCTGCCGCCCAGGCGATCCTCGACCGTGTCCTGGCGAACATGACCCAGATCTTCAACATGACTGTGAACCATGTGAACCTGACCGCCACCGTCGCCAACGCATCCATCTTCGCCGACGCCTCGCCTGCGACAAACTGGCAGACGCTGTCCAACGCCACGAGCGCGGTCACCGCCTGGTCGCAGCGCGTGGCCGTCGCCGGCCCTCTGACCACCGCCTGGGCTGCGATGTTCGACGGCCGCTTCCCCCCGGTCGACCCGCAATGGCGAGCGTCCTGGACTCGCTTCGACGCCAGCAAGACGAACCAGACGACCTACGACGCGGCCCTGCGTACCAAAGCCACGGGCGTGCAGTGGTTCGAGGAGAACGTGCTGGCCGAGACGCCCGAATCGTGCTCGGAGTCCATGCTGATCTGCGACATCGGGACGGGCGGGCTGCCCAGCTTTCGCGAGCGCGACCTCAACGACAACGCCAACGCCAGCTTCCTAGCCGTGCTGCCGCCGGGGGCGGCGATTACCTGCGCGAACATCTGTCCGATCTTTGGGTGAGCGCACTTTTCTCTTTCTCATGACATGAACGATCGAGTGCTAATGCTATGCAGATGCGCCGACTTCACCATCCCGCTCGGCCAGGTGTCATACAAATCGCCCGTGACGATGGTGACGGAGCAGTACCCCGTCAGCATCAACATGATCGTGCGCCGCGGCTGCGACTACATGCTCTTCGACATGGTCGAGAAGCTGGCGGACGCGGGAGTTATCCAGGCCGTGAAGACGGGCCGGACGTCTTTCTAGTAGAAGACTTGTATATATGTATATATCCATCGGATGGCTACCTAGGTACCTTAGGTACATGCATTCTACCCTGTCCTCAACCTGTCAAACCCCTCACTGTTATCTACAAAAGTTCAATATCAAGAAACCAGTCGTGGAACAAAAAGGTCAACTCCCGCTGTCTTGGCTTCGTCGTTTATGCCTGTGGGCTGGCACATGGCGAACGAACAGGAATGGTTCAAGATGCCGTTCTAGCCCCCTCTCTCACCTTGGTTTCTTCGGAACAGATTCGCGACATATCCATGCAGGGCATTGGCTTACTTCTCCAACGTCTGGGGGTGAATGATCTCGCCGATACGACCACCCGAAACGTCCTGTATGAATTTCGATGCCTCGAGATGAGATCTTCACCGATGACCAGAAGAAACTTCCCCAAGAACGTTTTGACTGCACAGCCTCGTGATCCTCCAAGGTTGCTTGGCGTAAGGCTGTGCTATCAGGCTATCACCATTCGACGTCGATCTCGCGCGCCAAGGCTCGGGTTCGATCCAGCGTGGCATTACGGTGCATTGATTGGTTCGGAAACCGACTCACCCAAGAACTCCATCGCATATTGGTTCATGCTAAATCCCTCACTGCAGTATGAAACATGATAATAATAGGATCCCCCAGCAGCATGAGGGGCTTGAAAATCATTTTTCAACCTGTCGCTTTCCCGACGCATCGCAAGGACAGGGCACTTTTCGTCATCTTTCAATATAAATCTCGACTGTGGTGCAACGTGGTGCAAAGCAAGGGATGCGGGCGATCACGTTAAACTTTGTTACATTGCATTGTGAGCGGCCCTGATCTTAATTAAGCTTAAGGGAACGTTTTCCTGACACGCACGAGACGCATACATCATTTGTCTTGGTCTGCTCGGGTTGATCGTGCTTTGTCCATACGGCAACGTCAAACCGGTGGATGCGTACTTCTTCGGCGTCAGCTCTTCCACCAACTCGGGGTTGAATACGTGCGTACCTATCTGAAGTATCCATCTTCAATGACAAAAGCCACTGATGGGATTCGACGTTCAACAGCATCGATGTCAAGGATTTGAAAACGTACCAGCAATTGTTCACCTACTTCGTCCCCGTCGTATCCCACTTCGCCTTCGTCAATATCGTCGTTGTCATTGTGAGACTTCATTGGTTCGAGAAGCGATTCAAGGAAATCGGTAGGCCATCCCTTTTGTGGCTTAGCGTCAACAATGGAAGGTTGACTGCTCGTGATGCAATGGATAGCTCCTTCCGTTCTTCGATCGCAGCGGCGAAAGAACGACACACGTGACGAAAAGGATCTGGAGTCGCAAGGCAACACTCGAGACGAAGATGGCTCCAAAGCCGATCCAGAGATCGGTCCCCAAAGTGACGGTCCCCAACGAGTGATCACCTTCGCCCCCGATGTCGTCCCTCCTCGCTCTAGCCAGAAGGCATTGCACGTGCCATCGCCGTGGGAGCGCGACAGAGGCGTTCCTTTGGTTGAACTGGATGAATCCACTGAGGATGGTCAGCCTCGCATATCCCAGAAAGAGAGATGTCTCATCCGTCGCTGACGACTGTGCTAGACTACGAAGATACCAGAAGAGAAGGCCGTTCCCTTGCGCTGGCTCGCCAGCGCGCCCATGACGGACCCAGCCTGGGTATCGCAACGTCGATCGAGCTCGTCGCTGCCTCGCTCTTCGTGCTCGGATCCTCCACTCGTCACAGGCGACCCCCTCCGATGGTCTCGGAGACGTCGCTTTCCCGAGACCTCGACCTGCCCCAGCTCTCTTCGCATGCCACCGTTGGCCGCAACTCGGATTTCATGAAGCTGACCGAGCGGGACCGCGAGGTTCTGGGCGGCATCGAGTACCGGAGTTTGAGGTTGCTGCTGAAGATCATCCTCGGTAGGTCGATGTCGATGCATCTCGATCTTTTGCCAGTGAAAAGACACTGACAGTCTTCCCCAGGCTATTTCTTCGGACTGCATCTCTTCGGTGCAATTTGTCTTGTCGGGTGGATCCGCCATGCCAACCCCAAGTACCGAGACTACCTCGGAGAATGTGGGCAGGATAACGTGTGGTGGTTCGTCACCCTTCCTCTTTACTTCTTGCTGAATATCATCTGATCCCCAGGCAACAGGGCATTCTATTCCGCCCAAACGATGGTGGACAATCTCGGCTTGACCCTGACACCGGACTCGATGGTCTCCTTCCAGGACGCCGTCTTTCCCATGCTGTTGATGAGCTTCCTCGCATTCGCCGGCAACACCCTGTACCCTTGCTTCCTGCGCCTCGTGATCTGGACCATGCACGAGTGCGTCCCTTCAACCTCGTCACTCAAGGAACCCCTGAACTTCCTCCTCCGCTACCCGCGACGGTGCTACACGCTCCTCTTCCCCAGCCAACCCACCTGGGTCCTGTTCGGGATCATTTTTATCCTCAACTTGGTCGACACGCTGCTGATCCTCGTGCTGGACCTCGACAACCCGGCCGTCAACCACCTGTCCGCGGGCCCGCGCATCGCCGCGGCGCTCTACCAAGCCGCCTCGGCGCGACACACGGGAACGGCCTCGTTCAACCTCGCCGACGTCAACCCTGCCGTGCAGTTTACCCTGCTGGTGATGATGTACATCTCCATCTTCCCCATCGCCATCAGCATCCGGGCGTCGAACGTCTACGAGGAGCGGTCGCTGGGGATTTATCCCGGTGAGAACGACCTGGACGAGCGCAACGGGATCTCGTATGCCATGGCACACGTCCGGAACCAGCTCAGCTTCGATCTGTGGTTCATCTTCCTGGGCATCTTTTGCATCTGCGTCGCGGAGTCGAGTCGGCTGATGGATGATCATGACCCGGTTAGCATGCCCCCTCTCGTGTTTCACAGTCGCAGAATGTGGATTATAAATTATACACAATGCTAAACCACAAGAACAGGCCTTCTCCGTCTTCGCCATCCTCTTCGAGGTTGTCTCCGCATAGTAAGACAGACCCCCCCTTCCCCAGCCCCCCCTTTGACTACCAACGACACCCCTTCTGACAGGGGATACAGTGCCAACGTCGGCCTGAGCCTGGGCCATCCCACCGTGCTGACTTCGCTGAGCGGCCGGTTCTCCACCTTCAGCAAGCTCGTCATCTGCGCCATGATGATTCGTGGCAGACACCGCGGTTTGCCCTCGCAGCTTGACCGCGCCATTATGCTTCCCGGCGACCGGGCGGGAGGAGACGATGGTTCCATAATTGGAGGGCGCAGGGACGAGGTGAATGTGACTGTGCGGGCGGGCCCGAGGGTGAAGCGGTGGAATACGAGTTGAATTGATCCCATATATATATATATTGTATGTACATGTATATATATAGACAGTGGGATCCCGGTACCGGTGCCGGGTTTCTCGACGATCCATCCAGACGCAAAGCCATTTACTAACATATATTCATTACGCGAAACCCATGATTTTGAAGGAGGGTAAATAGCATACAACAATTCCGATCCATCTTTCAAAATCAACCCTTCATCCCCCTCGTGGCATCGAACCAACCGAGACAAAAAACACAAAAGCAATATCAAATTCCTTGCCTGCAACTAGACAACCCTTTCCGTCGCCTTCTCCCTCTCCTCGAGATGAACCTCCTTCTCCACCTCGTGGATATCCACATGCGCCACCTCGGCGTCCTCGCCGTCGAAGATCTTGGCCAGTTCCTCGAGGGTGGGGCCCTTGGTTTCCACATAATAAAAATAGACGAAGACCAGCTCGATGAAGATCCAGATCTATCGACGGTCAGCATGACGATTGAAATATGTGGACGTAACGTACAGTGTAAATCAACGACAGATAATAGCTGTGCGGGAGTCTCTCCCACGCAATAGGGTTGGTGTAGCTGTTTCCCTTGGTTAGCTTCTGTTTATTGTAATTCGAGGGGCTGGAAAACCAAGGGAAGTAGACGCACTTCCCCAGAACCAACGCGGCCTGCACCGTCAAGTTCATAATCATCAATCCCTTGGCGCGCAGCTTGTAGGGCAGGATCTCCAGCGCATACGCGACCAGCAGGCCCGACCAGGCCAGTGCGTAGAAGACGCTGTAGAGCCAGACAAAGGCGACTTGCGGGTATCCCGACGTCTGGACGTCTTGGGTGCGTTCGTACACCGAAGAGGTGACCGTCCAGGCGAGGAACATGGCGACCATTCCTGGTAGGTAATTAGCGATTGCAATGCAAGATCCCCCGAGGTAGATGGTCATTACCAGATGTCGCGGTCAAAAAGAGCGGACGGCGCCCTACGCGGTCGACCAGGAACGCGCAGCTGACGCTGACGACCAGGGAGAGCAGGGTTTGGCCTCCGTTGAGCTGGCCTTGGTATTAGCTTCCGGATGCTCAGGTGAAGCGACACTCTTACCGGAATCTTCTGGTTCTGATCCGTGATGCCCATGCTATTGTAAATAAGATTCATGTAATTGCTGAACAAGGCGTTGCCGCTGTACTGAGAGATGATGCCCAGGGAAACCAGGATTGCCAACCGGTAGCGGTTCCCCCTGGTCTTCAGGAAGTCCAAGTAGCTGCTGGACTTCTTGTGCTCGAACTCCAGGCGCAGGGTCTCCTTGATCTCGCGGTACTCGAACTGGACGGTGGCGTTGGACGGGTCGCCATTGGCGTGGTACTTGGCCAGCATGGTCAGGGCCTCGTCGTAGCGCTCCTTGGCCATCAGCCAGCGGGGGGATTCGGGAACCCCTGGAGGCGAAGGGTTAGATAAACGTGGTGACGGCCTGGGAGGTTCTTACAGTAGATGAAAGCAATCTGTATGACCGCAGGCAGAATCTGTAGCAGAGTAATGCTTCGCCAGGACCAGTCGTTGTTGATCTGCATGGTTGCCCATGCGAGCCAGGCCACCGCTAGACGACAGGATCAGCTGGAAGCTCTTCATCTTCGGAGCTACTGGCCCTTACTGATGGCACCCAAGTTCCACAAACAGTTGTAGATGGCGGTCACTTTTCCCCGGTGTTGCGGATGGCAGATCTCGGTGAGCAAGATGGGCGACGACATCTGGGCGAGACTGTTCCCCAGTCCCAGCACGAATCGGCCTGCGACGTACACTAGCGGGTCTCGATTAGTATGATCGGGCAGTTGGATACAGACACAGACTTCATACTTCCATAACCATTGCAGAAGGCTCCCAGAAGCCCTCCCAAGATCATCAGAAGACAGCCCACGGCAATGGGCACTTTGCGTCCCCACCAATCGGCCATGTAGGGACTGTCCATCATCGTCAGCCACTTCATTGGATACACAACAGTTCGGAGAGGGACCTTACACAATCGGGAAACTGACGAGACTGCCAATCTGGTAGATGGCGTTCATCAACCCGAGTTTGGAGTCCTTGGGCTCGTCAAAGTACGTCTGCCAAGAATCCAGGCCTTGAGATGTGTTGAGCATCATTCTGATAGACACAAACATAACACTTCAGTAAAAGGCTTTCGCGTAGTTGTCAGCGTCAGTCAGGGAGAGCCCTACCCATCGTAACCAGTCGTCGCCGACGCAACGCAAAGCACAGCAGCCCAGAAGTAGAGCTTGCGTAGACCGGGATCCTTCTTCCAATTCACCTTTTCCAACTCGGGCGCCTCGGCCTGAGCCACCTCAAGTTCCCCCTTCAGAGTCGAGGTTCCGACCTGGATGGGCATTTTGGCGGATGAGAATGCGATGCTAAGCGTGGAAGGTGATGAACGATCAAGTGCTAGTGATACTGAAGAGATAGTCAAGCTGGCATCGACAGCGAGATAATCAAATTGTCGAGACGAGCATTGACAGTTGGTCATAAAGAAGCTGCGCACAAGACCCTGGGAGGTGTTTTGGTTACTGGGTACCTCGTATGCGATGAACCCAGTTTAACCGGGCCCATAATTTACCCCATATTGCGAGACCAGTGAACTGGGCCCGAAATGCCGATTCGACATTGGGTTGATAACCTTGTCCCCGGATTGTATGACCGACTGGGTAAAGTGAGAAGAGTGGAGTGGTGACATTCTTAGGGCTGGCTGGGAGAGAACGTCCATTGTCTGACAATAAACTCATGCAACTAACCGTTCCTCCGGAAATTGGGTGCTCTCCAAGTATTTCCCGATCTGCTTGGGCATTGCATCGTCGGTTTGTTGGATGACAGGACCTTGAGATGTACCCCAGATTATCCCAAGTTATGGAGTGCCGGGATCTTCTCCCTAGCTTGCTGAATGGCACTCCATGACTGGCCATCTTAGACAGCCAAGGCTTTAGAATGCAACGCAAGACCGCTAGACAGGGGTGACGACCGAAGCATCAGGTCTAGAATCTGGCATGATTCGTGGAGTTGGTCACTTGGCTGGGAGTTCCAATCACGCGAAGCGAGTCGCGACTCATAACTTTGCTGGGTTTGGCCTCTTCTTTAGCATGCTGGCGGTGTGTTCTGGCCAAGGATCCCATCCTCGTGGCGACGCCTTCTGGGCCTGGTGAAAATACGCGTGAGTGATGCAAAGTTGAACGGTTAACCGGCCCACGGCCCGAAATGGCCTGCGATACATACGATAGCATCTCAGCTCTAGCAAGCTGACAGGTCCAAAACTTCCAAGACAATTAGTTTAACCAACCTTTTGCTTGGCAGCAAGTCAACTCACCTTACGCCGTGTCAGCATAATGGGACAGTTGGATCAGGAGACTTTGGCATTTGAAAACAGACTCGGAGACAGCCCGCATATAACCTCCATCCCGGACCAAGGGAAGACGATGGTGTGCTTTTTGGTAACAAACCCATCCTGGGTTCGCCGCGTGTCATTCGTGGGGTAAATCGAATGAAGAATCCATCAGTCATCGTGCTGCATCAACACCAAGACCCAAGGCTGTATTCAGCCTAAACCAATTGCTGAGCGACGGCCCCTCTTGGCTGTGGGCTAGAATGAATGCCATAGCAATGGGTATGTTGGCAACTACTTAGTCGGAGCTGACATCCCACCACCCCGAACTAACAATTTGCCTCATCAATTCCTCTTGGCTCTGTATCACTTGCATCCAGACAAGATGACCGCCGAGAGCGCCTCGTCCACCCTCACCGCCGAGCAAAAAGCCCACTTCATGAAATACGGCTATCTCCGGCTCCCCTCCTGCTTCTCGAGGGAGAAGGCCGCAGAATGGACGCGCGACGTCTGGGTTCGGCTCGGCTACTCGCCGACGGACAAGTCGACCTGGACCGCTGAGCGTATAAATATGCCCTCGCACAAGTCGGAGCCCGTGGAGACCTTTGCCACCAAGGCGTGGGCAGCCATCTGCGAGCTCCTGGGCGGCGAGGAGCGCGTGGCGGAGGCGTCCGCGACGTGGAACGACGGGTTGATCGTCAACCTAGGTACGGCGGAGTGGGAGGGCAAGTGGCCCGATCCACGCGAGCTGGAAAACTGGCACGTCGACGGGGACTTCTTCGTGCATTATTTGGACTCGCCGGAGCAGGCGCTGCTCGTGATTCCGCTATTCACGGATATCAGGGAGCACGCGGGTGGGACGATGGTGTGTCCGGATGCGATTCCCGCGATTGCGAAGCACCTTGTAGGTTTCTCCTCCTTGATTGATGATATCCCATTATGACGATCTCCAGTATGACCACCCCGAAGGCGTCTTCCCCCTCATGACCCCCCGCGGTCAACAGCCCCAATACGAAGGACTAGGCTTCTACAACTCCATCATCCAGAACTGCAACGAGTTCCACGAGATGACCGGGGAGGTGGGCGACGTGATCCTACTTCACCCGCTCATGTGCCACTCCGCTTCCAGGAACAGCCTGCGAATCCCCCGGATCATCACCAATCCTCCAGTGTCATTGAAGGAACCGTTCAACTTCGACCGGGACGATCCAAGTCAGTATAGCATCGTCGAGCGGAAGACGCTGCAAGTCCTGGGCAAGGAGAGGCTGGAAGGGTGGAAGATCACCGCTGAGAGGGAACGGGTCGTTCCGGCACGGCTGAAGGTGCAGGAGGAGATGAAGAAGCGGGAATTGGAGCGGATGCAGAATGCACTTAACTGCGGTCTGATATTTGCCTAGATATTAGTTGAGTGTTGACAGAACGGGTATATCAATGAGTATGGAGTAGAGTGGAGGATACCATTGCGAAGAGACTAAGACTCGATGGAAGAGACGAGAGAGAGTCGACGAGACCAAAACAGGAAAGAATGCTTCCTTCCCACGCAGCAGTTTCCTTTCTCTTCAAACCAAACATTCTTTTTGTCATTCCTTGCAATTCCAGTCATCCACTCTACCTTTAAAGCATCTTACTTTACTCCCAGCTTAGCCGTCATCGATGATCATACAGGTAAGCAGTTCACTCAGTCAATCAATCAATCACCCCGACCGTCCATTCCTACCAACAAGAAACGCAACTAACTGATTTTCCTCGTCCACGCAGTCTTTTCGACTCGCCCCCATCCCTTTGGATGTACCTTTTGCATCCCGCATAACGTAACAATTGACACTCTTTTCTCGTTCACTGTGTCATGCAACCGACGTCTCCAGAAACAACGATTCCTTCCCTCCGCACAGTCCTTCGAGCCTTCGACAACATTGAAACGAACCCACTACGCACCCCGGCCCCAGCCCCAGCCCCGTCCTCGACCTCGTCCTCGCAGCCCCGTCCACCGTGAATACCGTGAGTTGGATACGGCCTGCCCGCTTGTCTTGTTTTCTCGACGACGACACATCGTCACATTGAGAATCAGTCACCCAGTCCCGCAACGATGTGTGAGAGCAGGGCGGACGAGGGTTCATACAGACAGGACTTGCGTGTTGGTGTCGTGTCTACGGGGTGTATATCATCTCCTGTATTATACCTATTTGTTCTCCAGAGCCAGCCCTCCATGACATTCCAACCCACCCAAGTTCTACCTCCAGTACCTCAGTAGACGGATGGATCCATCCATTACGATTGCATACCCCAGACCTGGTTCGGTTCGGTGCATTGCCCCCTCTGTTGAATCTACGCCTCCCCTTCTTCGATCTCTTCGTGACAACCGCAAAAGCCCTGATTTCCACTCATTCCTTTTACCTCTACGGCAAAATTCCGTCCGCTGCTTCCAAGGGATTCCTCAAACCAGCGGACAAGCCATGCCTCTCACAACAACAAGACCATGGCCATCCCCCCCAAGCTACCTGATCGGTCCAGCGGTTTACTACTTGACTACGCTCCACTCACTTCCTACAGACGGAGAACTTCGTGGATAATCACTAATCTCGGTCAGCAAAGCTACACTTGCAACACAACCAGACAGTTACAGCCACTTTGCCATGACCGTCGCTCGGCCACCCCAACGCAAGGACTGCGCCGCGACCTACTCATCTACCGTTGTCAGCAATGACACGTCATAGCGAGAAGGAAACAAACTTGCCTCGATGTTCAGTCACCCGACAATCCAAACATCGCGAGCTTGTTTTGGCTTCGTCCTTAACAAGTTAAGGAGTACTGAACCCCAGCACCACGGTAAGGTACAAGCTCATTGCTGGGGGCCCTGTACATTGTTAGCCAAAAGGTCAAACGGGGCGGAGAACTTGCCTGTACAGAGCGGACATCTTTAAGCCGGGTTCCTTTGCTCTGTGTGAGGTGGACGTTTTGAGCCGGTCCCTGGCTATATGTATAACTATATAGTTATATATATAAATGCAGGTGGACTTTTCCGAGCCGGTCCAAGGCTTTAAAAAAACGCACTGTCGGATGTTTTAAGCCAGTCCCTGGCTGTACTGGTTGATGTTTAAAGCCATCGCTGGCCGGATATTTAAAGCCAATCCCTGGCTGTACTGGTTGATGTTTCGAGCCATCGCTGGCTAGATATTATGAACCATCCCTGGCGATGTTTAGAGCCATCAACTGGCTTGGACATCTTTATGCCGGTCCCTTTGCCAGATCTTTTGAGCCATTCCTGGCTTGGACATCTTTAGGCCGGTCCCTTGCCAGATATTGCGCTTGGCGTGGACATCTTTGAGCCGGTCCTTTGCTTTTCCCGAAACCTAGAAAATCAGCAGTACCAGAATCTAAAGCCAACGCATACAAAAGAGTGTGTTGTGCTACTGGGTTTCGCTCTGGTTCGCTGAAAGTGATCATCCATTCATCATAAGGGTGGACAAGGCCCCTAGAATGTCTCACCTTCAAACTGATCCGCGAGCACCTCAGCAGCAGATCTGAGCCGGGCACCGTGGCGGGGATTGGGATGGGTGTGAATCCTCGGGTTGATCCACCGTTCATACACCACAAAAGACGCGTCACCCCAACTCACCGTCTTACGCAATTTGGCCGGAGCCTCCTCGGTATGCTCGCTTGTCGGGGGAATGTCTGCCGCGGGAAGCGCAGGACCAGATGACTGAATGGAAGAATCCACACCAGTACAAGAAGGAGACGGATCAGCAGCAGCGGGCCGGTCTGCAGGCTTCTCCACAAAGTAGGGAACGGAAGTCCAAGTGCGAGCAAAATCAGAAAAGACAGACAGACTAGGAGACAAGAGAGTGTTCGGAGCAGCGGCAGCCGGACCTGCACGCTTCTCCACAAAATAAGGAACGGACGCCCAGGTGCTAGCAAAAGCAGTAAGGACAGGAAGGCCAGGGGAATAGCGAGTGAAGGGCTCCACGGTAGCCCGGCGCGGTGGCTCTACAGCTGGAACTGCAGAAGAACGAGGAGAGGGAAACAAAAGGGAGGCTGGCTCACCGACTGAGGCCATCCCATTGGCACCCATCCAAACTCCGAGAAAGCGAGCCATTGCGTCCAATAACTCACTTGTCGAACAGATGGGAAGGAAAAGGAAAAGAAAAAGAAAAAGAAGATAAAGGTGGAAAAAAGAAGTGCTGTTGAAGAGCAGAAAGGGTCGCGATAGCAGACGAAGTGCTATCAAAGAAGCGCGGTGCGTTGAAGGAGAGAAGAAGAGAAACATGAGATCTGGGGTGCGAGAGACGGGTTTTATGCTGTCAACAGAGATGGAGGGCGACTTCCTGAGATGGTAGTTGCCGTGCCAGTTGCGATGCGATGTTGATGAATTGCATCAGGAAGTTACGACGATGCCATGACGTGTGGCCGGTAAGATGGCTCTGAGGAAGCCACCACCACCGCTTCACAGGGAAGGAGCGCGGAGAGAGCATTGGATAGCATGTAGAGAGGGAGAATGGGGATTTGGATTGGGATAGGGATACAGCGTGAATGGCTCGCACCGAAAGGATTCAGATCGAGAGAAATTGAACTATGAGGCTGTATGCGATATCTGGGGACTTGGGACGTGAAAAGCCGTTGCAGCAGCTCGAGGTTGATGGCAAGACGAGATATTGAGTGGAACGGGACACGAGGAACTCATACAAGGCAAGTCAAGTCCACCCAGTCTATGACATGGGCTTAGGTAGAGGGAGAAAGACAGACAGAGCTGACCGTGGACAGTAGGTGTACCTACCTAAGGTAGGAGGTAGGCTCCTGCTCCTTCCGGCATTAGGAGCAGCACGCACCGTTTGCACTTGATGCTCCCAACCCAGTTCTAGCATCTCAAATGCGGCAGTTGGGACGGAGTATAGGTACCTAAGGTTGACTTGGGTCATTCGCAGGGGGCTCGACTCTTGTCCGTGTACTCGTAAGAAATATATATGTATATCAAGGGCGAGGCCACCTAACATTAACAACGGCAGCAATATATACTATGGATCTCTCTTCCCGACCAGTCTTAAGAGCAAGTGTTTTCTCGAGGGAGCAATCATCAAGGAAACTCAACACCACAGCTTAACCTATCTGGACAATACAGCTTGAGGTATACCACCACAAGCATGTCAGACCCTCCATCAACCACGACGCTCGGAATGTTCGCAGCCAACGGTGCAAATAAAGCGTCTGTGCCAACAAGCCTGTGTAGATCTATTCACCCTAGTTGCAATGAGATTACTCAGTGTAATATATATGGGGAGAAAGAAAAAAAAGTGCCCACACGCGGGATTGAACCACGGACCTCATGATTACACTGGGGAGATGTTAGATATATATGTCGATTTTTTGATGGACTGATCAGAAACCTACAGTCATGCGCTCTACCACTGAGCTATACGGGCTAAGGGTGTGCAATTTTTGACTATTGTTTGCTTGTCAATTTTTTTCAACACATTAGGTATAGTAATTAGATCACGAAGTCGGTTCCAAACGGAATAGGCGTGGTAAGTCTGGACGAGTACTGCATGTTAGGTAGCTCCAGGTAACACAACAGTCGGGTCAACGATTACCATCAGTATGGAGGAGACACCCTCAAAAAAAAAAAAAAAAAAAAAAAAAAAAGGCCTGCACAGCCCGGTTTCGAACTCCGCCCCCCATCCACTCATAACATGCACCGGGCGCTCCTACCTGCAATTTGCCTGTGTAATGAAAAAAAAAAAACTGGTAGCTTCTCTTTGATTGAGCGTGTCATCCTTAGTGCAGGGGCCATGCTAATCTTCTCTGTATCGTTTCAAATTGACCAAATGCCCGAAGGCAATGGGGTATCTTTGGTGCGGTTTATATACCTTTCTGCGGGTGGGATGCGGTGTTGTGATTGGCTGCGCGGGAAGCGGGGGCGCGGGAGGGACAAGGAACATCAAATCCCTGGATCCCTCAACTACTTTCCGGCCAATCCAGACAAAACCCAGGTGGTGTCCCAAGAGCAGGGGATGACGGGCGCATGCTTTCTTTGAACTGCCACTCATCGAGTTGCATTCATACTCTATCAATTGTCTTGATATAGAACCAACGACTACCTAATTGCTTCTTCAAGTGGTGTTTGATTTATTCAGAAATCGAGTGCCATAACATCAGATCGGTTCTGCACTACAATGGCTATCATAGCGGATTCATCCCGGGCAGGACCTGATGTCTTTTTTTTCCCTCCTTCTTCTTCTTCTGGTTCCCTCTGTACGGCTTTCTTCATCGTTTTCTCCCATTCGTAGTTACTTGCCATATTAAAGGTTTGGTTACACAGTATATATACGAGGTTGAATTTGGGGTTCTGCTAGTCATCGTCATCATCATCGTCATCGTCGACTCGTCAATGCACATTGATACCAATGTAGATCACAGCGTCAAAGTCACATGGTCGTCCTCTTCCTTACTCGCACCTCAAAATCCACCGGCTTGACGAACCAAAAGTTCTCCGTGCTCCATTCCCGGTCCGGAGCGGCGAGCTCGAAGTCGAAGTCACGGACCAGCCGCGGAATCAACTTGGACATCTCGAGGATGGAGATGTGCTTGCCGATGCAGGTGCGAGAACCGAGGCCGAACTACCGCAAACTGGTCAGTTGACAGCACAATGAAATAATGAGGAATAAGCCGGCACCCACCGGCATGTACATGTCATTCATCGCCTTCAACTTCGCCGGAGAACCGCCGGTCTCCGCCTCGATCCACCGTTCCGGCCGAAACGTCCTCGCATCGGGAAACACCTCCTCGTTTGCATGCGCGACCCAGGTGTTGATCCCCACCACCGTCCCGGCGGGGAAGAAACGCCCACCGATCTCCGCGCCGCCGTCGGGAACGACCCTCCACAGCGGCAACCCCGTCGCCGGGTGCATGCGCAGGGCTTCCTTCATGACGGCCTGGAAGTACGGCATCTCCTGGCTCTCCTTGAATGTGACCTTGGCGCTGCAGCGTCCCTGCGCGGCGAACTCGTCGATCTCGGCACGCAACTTCCGCACCACGTCCGGGTAGTGCAACAGGTAATACAAGATCGCCGACAGGCTGATGGCAGTGGTGTCCGACCCGGCGATCACGTTCGACTGGCCCATCATGAACAGGTGGTAGTCGGTGATCTTCTCCGGATCCTTGTCGCGCGCGAGGACCATCTTTTCGAGGAAATCCTGCGTCTTGGAGTGGTTGGTGACGGTCAGTTCCGGGTCGGTCTTTGCTTCGTTGTGACGGTTGATTTTCTCCTGGACGAAGCGCATGATGTACGCGCGGCCGCCGGCGCCGGACCAGCTGAATTTACTGAGCGGGCCGTAGAGCCAGGGATGAAGTTTGGCGTAGATGCCCACCAGGGTGCTGTAGGCCATGAGACGGTGGAGTGCGCCCATGGCGCCTTCGATGTCGTGGCCGTTGTCGAGGAAGCCTGGCGGCGAGAAGCTGGTAAGCTGCTTGAGTGATACATAGTGCGGCTTGGGGGAAGGATTAGGTACGCACCGAATCGTTCTCCGAACGTGATACTCCCAATCACATCGAAGGCGTAGCATTGGAACCAGTGGCCCATGTTGATCACGCTTCCATCCTTCTCGGCAAACTCGCGCAGTCGCTGCGTGAAAATATCGGCGCAGGAGTCAACGAATTCTTCATAGTTCACCAGCGAGCTCATCGAGTACAGACTCGAGAAGCGCTTTCTCGTCTCGGCTGGAGTAAATCCGATCCCGTAAGCATGACAATGAAAATTACACCGTGAAGGAAAGTGCGCCCACCATGCCTCCTCATATCCCGATCGGGAAACAACGTCCAGCGTTCCGGATCCGGATGCTTCCACCCCTCGTACCACTCCGACTTGGCGAACTTGGACCCCGTGCCGTAGATGGTCTTGACGGCTGCCGCGTCGCTGACGCTGTAGTGGTTCGGGGCCAGACGCACGACGGAGCCGTACGTCTCGTGCAGGCGCACGTTGTCGCGTTCGAAGCGGCCCCGGCGCACGCGGTCGAAGTACCAGAATTTGGTGAAGCGCGTGCAGAAGGGGCCGGGGATGGTCCTTAGGGGTGATGTGAGGGTTTGGTAGAGAGACAGTAAAAGGCGAGCTCCGATGAGCAGGCCGAGGAGGCCGAGAGTGAGATGTTGAAGCATTTTTGGGTGGGTTCTTGGGTTATACGTATATTCGGAGGGGCATCGAGGGCGCGATCGTTGCCTAGGTATATAGATATTTGTATGGGCATTGGGGGAAATAGTATAAAGAAATCAATCGAATGTTGAGAGTCGGTGTGTCGCTGCCACGCTGGTTTAATAAGCCTTTAAGGCGGAGTGGTGGTTGGACTCTTTAGGTGACGGTCTACCCTTCAAGTTCAAACAGAAGTTATGGTTGGACCGGCTGTCATCGACTGATGATTGATCCACCCCGCTGCCACCGAAAAAGCGGAGTTGGAGTTCAATTCTGGGGTATCCGGATGCATCGGCAACGGTACACTGCCGAAGGCCGGGTAACACGGGTAAAGTTTCTTGGAAAGTTCAAGAAAGTAACTATATAGTCCAGTTCCATCTCTGGAGGGAAAATAAATAAATAAATAAATAAATAAATCAATTTCCAATAATAGATAGCCCAACAATTGCAAGCTCTGCTATCACAAAACCTTGTCGTAGTTGATTCAGCCTCGTCAAGACCGCCGAGAGGGCTTAGAGCCTTGCTGATTGACTGGCTCTTGGCTCGCGACACTGATATGATGGTGACGAGAGGAGCTACACATAGACCGAAAGTGTCGAGGCCGTTGTTATTGAGAAAGCAATGTTGTCCACGTTTACTCCGTACCCATCTCTAATATTTACCCTTCGCCTGAGATCCCACCAAACGCCACGTCGCCGAGGTGTAATTATCGAATCACATAACCAACGTCGGTGCCAGCCGCAGTAAATGCTCCGTCCACCGCTGTGACGCCTGCTGGGCCCATATAGCCGGCAACGACTGAACAGCGGCAGCAATGTTGCGGAACCTCGTCTGGGCGTAGATTCGGTTCAAACGGTCAGTGAAGAAGTGTCGATGCTCCGGATCGGTACTGTCCGCTGCCGCAATGAAGCACACCCACACCAGAGCATGAGATCCGGCTTGATCCGGCTCGATCTGAGAGACCAGCTGCTTGAGGCTTTCTAGCAGCTCCCACTGGTCCTGGCTGCTGGTTGCGCGACCGATGTAGATCTGCGAGGCCTTGATGAATGCCAATCGCGACCAGTGGATGACGTGATTGTACTCCGATTCTGGAGGCAAGTCGTAGTAGATCCAGTCCAGGTAATGGTCCAGCGGTAACCGTAGTGCATCGATGCCTTGAGGCTCTCCCACTAATGGTTGGCCCAGGAACTCGAACCTAGAAGCAAGTCAGTACCAAAGGGCAGAGAACAGAATACTAACGTCTCACATGTGGGTCTGCTGCATGAGAAAACGGTTCGCTGAGGACGGTGCCATTGGGCTGATGTTTCTGGCAAGGCACATCAAGATCTGCAGTAGATGGTTGTATTCAGAATTGGCCGTGACGGTTTCACCGACCAACAGAACTATCACCGTAGCCCACGTCGAGATGTTGAAAACATGATCCGGCGAAGCTTGCAACGAATCTCTTCCAAGTCGGGAAATGATCGCAGCGCGGCCTGCCTCTGCGGCAGATTGAAACCTAGGGTTTCGAAGTGCGAGGTGCTGAGCAGCTACTACGCCAACAGCACGTCGCAGCACTTCGTCCTCGCAAGCCATGGGCAGGATGAAGTCGCGATACCCATTACACACTTGATCCAAAACTACCATGACGGGAGCGACTTCTTGAGCAACTGGAACCTGTCAGCCGGTTTGTCATTTGGACAGACGATAGGATTGCCTTACAGTGCGAGAAGAGCATACGTGCTTGGGGACTCAATGGGGCAATCCAGGGAGTTATTGAAGCGCTTCGCTTCTGGATTTGCACCCGGTTTCGAAGGGAATTGACGGCCTCATCAGTATCACCCAGTGAACCCGTCCCAACATATCCCCGTCCGTCCGAATGTCCGGTCTCCTTCTGACGCCCATTATCCTCATCAATTGCTTCACAGACACGCTCCGACCCGAAACTCAAGACCAAATGACCCTGAAGCACCGATACCGACGACGGCTGCAACGATTCATGCCGTTTCGAGCCAGATTCCTGCTCCTTCGAAGCCTTCCGTCTCGCCAGCTGCGGCCGTTCAATTTTCCATTGAATCTTCTGCGGCACAGTCAATTCCGGCCGCTGCCGTTCCTGGAATGCCGATTCAGGCGACACGTCAACCACGGGGATGGTGCATCCTTTCAACTTCCCACGGGTAGCTACCCCGGCGCTGAAGCGAAATCGACCGAGCCCCGAGCACTCGATACCCTTCTTTTGGCACTTTCTGCAGGTCGGTTCGCCACCGTCGCAGATAATTCGGCGCTTCGAACACTGGAAGCAGCCTAGAAGTCGTGAAAAAGAAAGTGTTATGCAGCTGATTGACTAATAAGGTTGGCGGGGGAGGGGTAGTACCTCGACTCTTGCTGCCGGGGGCAGTCATCTGCCACGGAGGTAAATCACATATAGCTCATTTACTGTATCAATTGGACCGCCGGACCGTGGAGCACGGATTGAGGGTAACCGAGGTCTCGAGAATGGTGGCAATGGTAGACAGAGGAAAAGAATTCGAGAAGGAATTGGAATTTGGCAATGGAAATTCGCGGGGTCGGCTAAACCTAAATTCCTGAAGCTTATCGCCCTAGCTTATCGATCGATTCTAAATGCGGTAATCATAAGGGATACCCGACTGTCGGGAATAGGAAGGCATCTAGAAGCGGGCAATTCCGTTACATGTAACTGCAGAATGGGGGAAGCCAGAAAATGTAAATGTTTCTATTGTAGATCCTACTTACAGGCGCTGGCGGAAGCATTTCCCGCCTAGGCCATCAAAACAAACCAAGACACCAGTGGCTCCGTCCCTAGAAAATCCTGGCAGTAACAACTATACATAGCTCATGAATGATAATATGATGTGTGGGTAGAATGCATGAAAAAAAAATGAATCAAACGAGAGCAGAGATGAGGCTCGTCGAGTGGAGAGAAAGAATCATTTTTGAGGGCAGGAACCGTCTCCACTGAGGAAGGAACGAAGCACGACTTATGAATTGTCCTTCCTCCAGGTGCAGGTTAATAGCACCATTCCAGCAATGGAGCACCACGACGGCTGATTGGGATCAAAACCAATGGGCAATACCCCGAATCCTGGAGGCTCGTGCAACTAGTCAGACCTGGAACGAAGGAGCATGATCATCCACACAGGTTGATTGCTTAGGAACGGTCTCCCCAAAGTCCAACGATGCCCATCGCAAGGGCAACACCCGAGAACCAAGCGCGCGCACGTTGCAGCCTGCGTTCCTGGTCCATCTCCTTCTGGACACTTTCACCGTTGACACTGTTCTCGGTCTCAACGACCACGAGATCCTCATCCTTCTTGGACGACGACTTCTTTGCGAAGCAGCAGTCCTGGAAGACACTCTGGATCCAGCTCTTCAAGCCATTTTGTCGGTTGAAGAAGTAGTCCAAGCCGTAAGAGCCGAGGATGGAGGTGACGCACATCCAGATCAGATAGGGGTGCTTTCGATGCTTAGGGGAGACGGAAAACGCAAATAGGAGACATCCGTTGGCGATGTTGGTGAGTCGGAACGCATGTTTACGGTTCAGACGCTGGACTTCGGAGAGGCAACGGGAGCCGCTGGCAGAGGTAGGGAGGAGTTTCAGAGATGGCACAGTGACGGTGGCGGCGGAATAAGACAGTCCCTATACGGTTGATGGGATTGAGATTAGCTTTGCTGTCTCACAGGACTTCGGCGTTCGCGCCGAGAGAGTAAGTCGGATGTAAGCGGAATGAGGTGGAGATCAATGCAGTAACAGGAATGCAGCCATTGCATTAATTGACAAAGGGACTTATCATTGACATACTGTCAACAGACCGAGGGAAACAGTGCCGACGAACTTCGTGAGGGTGATGGGACAAATCATGATGGATGTCGTGGATGTCTTCAGATCGATTCAAGCAGCAATGAACCAACAGGTCAAGGGTGGCTTATGCCACACAGTGCGCTGCACTTTGGCGGTCTCTGCAAGATGATATTTCGTGGGAAATCGCTGAAATTGGATGTCGAGAACCGATTGACGCGTGCTGGAGACGATGCTGGAGAGAAAAAGCCGCCGGGTGGAGATGAGCGGAAGTGACGTCGCAAAGACAAGTCGGGCTGTCAACCCCCCGCCAGCCAATGGCAGTGCTCAGATTGGCGACCGTCGGCTGCCCCTCGAAGAGCTTAAGCATCCTTCATATACGGAGTATTACTAGACATCTTTATTGTATTAAGTTTCGAATAGAGGCTTACTCTAGGATCGGGTTTTGGACATTTAGGGGGCTAAGATATCTGTTTCCTTTCCAATGGAATTGGTTTAGAGTAAGACCTAGTTAATAGTAGAATATCACAATAAAATTGTTAGACTCTGTACTCCATACACTGGCCATACCGGATTTCGTAGGCCCCAAATGACCATCGTAGCCAAAATTTTAAACGTTTAAAACCTACACATGTTAGACCGTAGAATTTTTGATACGTTCCATCAAGAAGTGACAGAAAATGAGAAACGCAACCAGTGCCCAACAAGTTTATTCTTTTTCTCGATTTCTTTATTGCGATATTTGAAAATACGAGAAGTTACGCCTTCTCCGCCATGATTAATGTACTCAGGTTGTGATGTGTGAGGAGTCACAAGTTTCTTCAATATTCATTTCCTCCGCTGATTATTGATATACATAATACAGATATTAAGGTATTCGTCCAGAGCTATAGAAGCTCTCATCCTCTTGAAAAGTGCTCGTTCATCAATCGGGAAGGAGTGAAAAAGATCCCGAGGCAGCCGAAGGAAACAACCGCGGCTGTCCACTTAGCACCTGAGCTCGTGGAACAAGTTAACAACTGGACAGACTCACAGAGTCCTGCTTCTCCAGGTTTCACCACAATCACTTTGGTTCCTTATCGGTGGAATATTCCATCAACTGATCTTGTTTCCCTCTGTCTTGTGTATTATTGTTCCCTTGGTGGACCACGTCCTTTTCACGGGCGCCCCCTTCACAACAACGTTAGTCACTTTTATACAGTATACGATATCTCGGAATGCCTGTCCCCAAGTCAGAATATCTGAGTGAGTCCTGGAAGGACGGTATCTTTGGTAAGCTTTCACTCCTCTCTACATGAACACTAGCCTTCTAATCCCGTCCTCAGCCAACAAAGTCGTCTTCTGCACCGGAGGAGCAGGTACCATCTGCAGTGCCCAAGTCCGCGCACTCGTCCACCTCGGTGCAAATGCATGCATCGTAGGAAGGAATGTCGACAAGACTGAGCGCACCGCCCAGGACATTGCTACCGTCCGCTCGGGAGCCAAAGTCATCGGCATCGGCGCAGTTGACGTTCGCAGCTTCGACAGCCTGAAGGGCGCAGTGGACCGCTGCGTGAAGGAGCTGGGTGGCATCGACTTTGTCATGTATGCTTATTATTCTCTCGCCGACAGTTTCTTGTCTCCAGTTATTCTAGTCCGCCATGTTAACATCCGTGTCTGCAGTGCTGGAGCAGCAGGAAACTTCCTCGCCTCCATTGAGCAGCTCTCAGTCAATGGATTCAAATCGGTCATCGACATCGACGTTTTGGGATCCTACAACACCCTCAAAGCGACTGTTCCTCACTTGATCGAGTCGGCAAGCAAGCACAGAGTGGACTCTGAGACGTGTAAGTCATTGTTACATGCCATGGCCATCGAAATTGTCCATAACTTATTCAATCTACAGTGAAGCCATCCTCGGCTGGCACCGGAGGAAGAATCATCTTCATCAGCGCTACTCTACACTATCGCTGCACTCCATACCAGACCCACGTCTCCGTCGCCAAGGCCGGTATCGATGCGTTGTCACATAGCGTTGCTATCGAGTATGGTCCGTTGGGCGTGACTTCCAACATCATTGCACCGGGACCGATTGCATCGACCGAGGTCAGTCCATTTACCATTCCCCTTCTCGCCAGAGTACAGTATCGATACTTACACCCATGTTCGTCAGGGTCTGGAGCGTCTTCTCCCCTCCGACGCAATGGAACAGTACATCAAGTCCCAACCACTAGGCCGCCTCGGATCGGTCCGTGACATCGCAGATGCGACGGTATACCTCTTCTCCGATACTGGAAGTTACGTCAGTGGACAGGTGTTAGTCGGTAAGTACAAGCTCGTCCCGCTGGCTTCTTTTCGAAAGAGTCGATACTAAAAAGGAACAGTCGACGGCGCGTCCTGGCGCATGTCCTCCGGTAGCGCAAACTTGGGCAACATGTCGTATCCCGACTTCCTCCTTTCTGGAGGAGAAGTCCCCAATGTGACGGGACGGAAGAAGTCGAGGCTTTGAGCGTTAGGTGTTGTTTTTGCATGCAGTTTATCAGCTTGATTTAAGATGCGAATATTGCAAAGCTGCTTTTTACTCGTCAGGTGTACTTTTCTTGGAACTCATCATTGCACAGTCGCTCTGTTCTGCAGAGAGAGAACTTCACTGCCACGTACCAGACTCACTATGTTATCAGAACGATGGATTTGAGTAACAATAATTACAGCATTTCTCTCAGGGCTCTGCCATTTAGTCGAGCAGATTATATGTGAATTCTCACGTGAGATATCCAGGACTCGAACAAGTGAATGCACGAAACAATGGAAATCAAGGAAACAATGGAAGGCGATCGGCTTGTCTCACACAAAGTCATTGACAGTTAGCTGAGTGAATTGAACAAAGAAGTGGTTCCTTGCCACATCTGGACTGCCACAAAGGAAACACCACACAGCATCAACAGATAGAGAGTGAAGAGTCCTCGTCGGCCTAGAACTGTTGGTTGTGAATAAGAATCTTGTCGTGTTACTATATACCTTAACAGGCAGTTATGTACAGTGAAGAAGAATCAGTTGCCACGCTGTGTTCTAGAAGATGAATATAGGAAGACCAACTAAAGTCTGCCACAGTGAATTGGCGACAGTTATCTGGAAAACTTCAGTTCATGCCCGAGAACAATGAAACGGTGAAACACAAAGGAGTCGTCAATTGTCCTCGGGCGTTGTGTTCGCCCTCTATTGTTTTCTTTGGTATTTCTAGGAGGCTTTCCTCCCATTCTTTTTCTTCGATCCTCCGGTTTCTTCTCCTTCTTTACACCCTCGATCTCTTCCTTGATAATCTTCCACGCACACACGTAGCTATCCTCTACTTCTTGCATCCAGTTACAATTCCTCTTCTCAACACGTCTCTGCTGTTCCATCGTCCGCCAAACGAGAGAAGAGCAAGAGCGAGAGAGAGCTACAACTCCACCCTCATCTACAACTAGACTTCATCAGAACCTTTCTTGTGCTGCTGGCAGCCAAGCTCATCCTTCTTCTGTCGTCTAGTTGTCTTTCCTCTTTTACAAACCCAATCTTTCATTTACAATATTCCACACCTACCTACCTTGTGATATTCAGTCACGATTGCTCTCCTCGATACATCTTTGTTGTTCCCTCGTCCACCAAACGCAAGAAGAGCAAGACACATCTACAACCAACCCTCATCAAAACCTTCTTCTCGTGCAGCTCACATCCACATCCAATCCGCAAACATGTCCGACCGACGCCCCAGCCAGGGCCAAGACGAGCTCCTCCAGCGAATGTACCAGATCCTGAACGACCCGAACGCGTCCCTCGCTGCCAGAAGCGAGTGGCTGCAGAAGTACAGGGAGCACAAGCGGAACAACTCCATGGAGCGCGAGTACGAAGCCCTCGAGATCGGACGACAGAACCTGCAACTGCAGGCACAGCTGCAGGATCTCGTCGAGACCGTGCGTCGCCAGCAGGTGGAAGCCGAGGAGCAGGAGCAGACGACCAACGGGCTGCGGGCCACGGTGAGAGCGCTGCGCGAGCGCGTCGAGAACAACGACAAAGTCATTGCGACGTTGGAGGAGAACGTGGAGTTCATGGTTCAAGATAGTATGACGAAGGATGAGAACTCGGAAGCGTTGCTTGAGAGAAATTACGAGCTTGAGAAGGCGATGGAGGAACAGAAGAGAGTCACCGAGAGTCTGGAGGAGATGCTTGATCGGCGGAATAGCGAGGCGGCGCGGGTTCGCATGGAGCTCGACCGCAGTCAGAGGGAGCGGGAGGAACGGGCGTCGAGCCACAGACGGATGCAGGAAGCAGAGGGATTGCGCGCGCAGGACATCTTGAACGAGTATGAAAAGCTGAAGCGGTTCGTCCCGCAGGGTGTGGCTATGGCAAGCAGGGCTGAACAGGCTTTCAATGAGTTGTATGCACAGATGGAAAGGGGTCCGACTGGCCTGGCGGACTGGGAAGACTACATTGCCCGAATGGATCTCGACGACCTTCCGTTTTCTGAGCCTGCTTCTTCCCCCCGTGGCCGGGCTAGGGAACATCATGCGCATTACCATCAGCAGCCATCCACAGATGACCAGGCTACTCTCGCGGCCCTCGAAGGCATGGAAGATGACATGAACACTCCACGTCGCAGGTCTGGTGGAATGAGTATGAGTCCAAGTCCCAGGCATGGCTCTTTTGACCGAACCAAGAATGACACCAGCAAGCGAAGTCACCCTGACGACCTTCAAGACGAGACGAGCGATTCGGAACTTGACCCGGACTTCATCACCACGGCGGACTTGAGACGCTTCATCTCAGCCTTTGCATCGGCATCCAGTACCCCATCACCAACTACTTCAGTGGGTGGCGTCTTCGATTTCTCCGACAGACCCGAAGTTTCCAGAAGAAATATCAAGCGCATCTCAACCCACGACAGCTTTCTGGGTGTCGATAGACAGATACCTCGCAAACGGAAAAGACTCGCTACTCAAGAGGCCGACCTTGACCACCCGACACAACCTCCTGTCTGCAGTTCCAGCGGACATGTCCCTGGACAGCTCTCCTTTCAAGTGGCCAACCTTGACCACCCGACACAACCTCCTGTCTGCAGTTCCAGCGGACATGTCCCTGGACACTTCTCCTTTCAAGTGGCCACTGAACCAGAACCAATGGAGATTCAAGCGGCCCCTGAACCAATGAAGATCGCGACGGCCTCGCCCCACGAAAGGGCAGGCCAGACTCTTTCGTCGTTGTGGGGTGTCGCATCCAAGATTGCGACCGAGATGGTCGCTGCGGAGGCAGCGCACGCTGAACCGCGTGCATATGCTTGCAGCACTGTGCAAGCAGTGCTGGATCAAGAGCCACGGCAGGTCCAGTACACGACGGCATCCACACAATCGGACCGTCAAGAAGGGGAGGGTGGTGTGACTGGCACTCACACCACCGGTACCCAGACGGACTCCCGGCCCCGGCCACCTTCGGTGCTTTCCAAGGGCACCCAAGTGTATCTTCCTCTGCTGGACAGGAAGATGCACAGCAGAAGGTCTTTCCTGGGTTACAGGAATGACCGGGGACGTTTGGAACAGCAACCAGTTCCAAACGTCCTGAAGCCCATCAAGGACCCGAAGGTGATCAGGAAGCCGGCGAGGGCCCGAGGGCCAGTGAGAGGCCGGGCACCTCGGTCCGCTGTAGCGCAGCAGCGGGTGCGACGAGGTGAGGCCCGGATCTGGCGCCCACTGGGCCTGTTCGGTATGGTCCTCTTCGCGGCGTGTCTCTGGGGTTATCTCAGAGACCGCCAGCTGTGGCTCGATGCCAATCGGATACCATACGGTGTCCTGACACAGCTGCGAGGAGACTACCGGACAGGTAGCCAGTGGGTGGAAAGGCTGAACTTCGAGATCGGGAAGTTCTTGGAGATCGACTGGGTGGCTCTCGGCTGATGGAAGAGGGCATGTTGATCTCCAAGAACTTCCCGCTCTCGAAGGGAAGCCTGGGGAATGGGGGGAGGGGGAGGGGGAGAAGAGCGATCATATCAGTGTTTGAGTATTTGTAGAATACCTTTGATGACAAATTCAACAAATGATGACAGTTTCCTTTCTGTTCTTGTGGTCAAGTAGATATAAATCCTCAGTGCATGAGGCTTGATGGAAGTAGAAACCAACTATAACTAGTTAGGTCTAGTGGACCCGTGACTGGACCACCAAAATAGAAACGCGTCACGGGCCAGCTGTCATGTGATTGGACAAGGCCTCCGGGGCTAGCCCGGGCCGAGATTGCGTCACCCTGTGACCCACTACGACATCAAAGAGCGAACCAGAAGACAATCAGCAGCGCGGCTGCGGGCGATCGTGGCGTATTCAATGCGAAGCTTCGTCGCAGCATCTCGCTATCTTATCCCTTCTGCTCCACCCGCTTTGTCTTCCTCCCTTCTCCCCAACTTACTACCACATCGTGCTTTTCTTCTTCATCATTTTCTATCTTATATCACCCATCAAATTATCTTAAATTCATCGGATCAGTGCATACTCTCTCTGTGTGTGTTTACCTCCTATTTATATTTCTTTCTAATTCGCCTCTCTTTGATCACCCTCTTACCCTATGTCCGCTCTTTAAGCCCATTCAGTATCCACTATGATGCTCCGCTCTTTTCTTGTAGGAGGCGCGATCGCCCTACGCGCCAGTGCTTTCTTGGTTGTTCCGGAGATCGAGGGCGAGCTGTTCGCCCCCGATAGTGCTCGTCAGCTTGAGATCCTCGATGCTCAACAACGGCAGATTGATTTGTTCTGCACCGAATGTCCGTTCCGTGAAGTTGGAGAGGATGGGAAGGTCAGCTGGACTGATGGCTTCGACACATCGCTTGTATGGCAATCTTTTCCTTCTCTGCAAGTCAAACATACTAACCGACTGAAGTCGTTGAGCTTCTCGATAGAAAACGGTTTCCTCATGGCCAACGGTCGCCAGATCTTCCCTCCAGGTCCTCCCACTCCCATCGACGCTATTCAAACCCGGCAGGCCGATGGAGAGGCATCCGAGCCTATTCCTCTGGGATATGCGCTTGAGGTTATGCCTCTGGCCAGTCCTTCCGACGAACCCGGCGCTGAACTTCTGACCATTCGATTCACGGTTCTCGACCTAGACAGCCACCCGGTTCCCTTGGACACCGTTGCCATTACCGTACTCCAGGACACCGCCGGGCAGCTCTATATTGCAAACACTGACATCGAGGACACGACCCCTAACGTCATCTCGTGGAAGCAGTGCCGTGGAAAGCCCAAGTGCTTGAGGAAGCTGTTGTTTGGTCGCATGCGAGCTCTAATTGCGGCCGCCAAGTCGCGCATGCTTGGAATGGGACATAGACTCTCTGGATTCAAGGGCTGCCATGGTGGACCAACTCTTCCACCTGCAGGACAAGCCAACGCACACCGCGACGGCATCGACCACGGACGATTCCCCTTCCCACTGCCAACTTTCGATGACGAGGAGTCTCCGGTCTGGCCTGGTGATCTCCCTCCACCCATGGAGGGCGAGCCTGGAGAGCAGCCGCCTTTCTTCCCCGAGGGCCATCGCGGACACTCCGGCCGCCCTCATCGCCATCAGCACATGCACCACATGCACCACATGCACCACGGCGGCTGGGAACGCACTTTCTCGCGCGTTGTGCGCTTCATTGTCGTTCCTGCCGTCCTGGGAGTTCTGGCCGGTTTGGCGGCCAGCGCGCTCGGTATGCTGGTCGGTCAGGTTGTGGTTTTCTTGTGGCTCCGCTACCGCCGTGCCGGCTCTGGTCGCTCCGCCACCCTCGAACAAGGAACTGAGCATGAGAAGCAGTCTTTGATAACCGAGACCTCTGATGATCTTCCGCCTCAGTACAGCGATGAGAGCGCCCAGGCTACGATCTCTCCTGCTGGCAAGAACTGATCGGCGCGCCCGTCCTGATTCGGTCAGATTAATTTACGACCCCGAATCACCGTTGCAATGCGGTGGTTGAAACGGAATATGGGAATTCTGCCATTTACTACCAGTCAATGGTCGAGCTGGATTGTAACACGGCTTTTCCTACTCTGCTCATGTATTCTCTCCACGAAGCCGTAGGCAATTCGACGCTCTTTTATTTTCCTTTACTGTTACAAGCACCCATCACCCTCCTTATCGTTTTTTTCCTTGGCATTTCTTTCTTCCATCTGGTAGCGAGTTGCAAGAAGTTTATGTTCCTTGGATTTTGAATAACAGTTTAGTTATCATCAAGCTCCTAGTGAGAAATTGTACGAGATGAGTCCCTAACTACCCGACGACCATGATTGTAGACGTAATGCTCTCCTGAGAAATTAATTGTCTGACATTGCGTGGGGGGTGTTTCACCTGTACGCATCACGTGATCCTGGTGACGGTCCGGGGCCCTGGACCAACTGTTACTGGACCAACTGAGGCTGCCAGCTGAAAGTGACGATCAAGACATCATTGCATTTCCCCTCATCTCTTCCATTCTTCCATCCACCCTCGGGTGCCATTCGTCTCACTTGCAACCTCGAGAATTATCACATCTCCATATCTCCCATGCCGCGCTTGCGCCTACAATGACTCAAATCTGCCTCCTTTGCCATCCGTGGGCGCCCTTGCATCTAATCTAATCGCCCGCGTCTGATCACTGACTGAGCTCAAAGCTGAAGCTCCCGCCGAACTTGTCACCCCCAGAGGCAGTTCGGCTGGCCCTCTCAACCCATTCGGCTCGTTTTTGGCGACTGTTGAATTTCCTCCACCGACATCATGCTACAGTGGTCGTCTTTCGTCCAGAAGGCTCAGTCCCTTATCGACCCGGCCAACTTTAACCTTCCGACGCTCAATTCATCGGAGCGCAACCCCTCCAAGGCCTCCTTGTTTCGCCAGCAGTTTCGCCTTCCCGATTCCCAAAATCCATTGCAAGAGATTGCCGCAGAATTGATCCTGCCGATTCCACATACTTCCTCCTATGCTGCGACCCAGGGCGAACGACCTCGCGACGTCGACCGCGCCGGAAACCGCTACACCGGCAGGCTCCATCTCAGTGAACGGTTCCTCTGCTTCTCGACGCAGCCCACAAGCTTCCTTCCGTCGGCCACGCTTAGCGCCTCGACCTCATGGACCGGTCAAACCCATGGCACAGGACCTTCTGGCAATGGCTTCACCATCCCGCTCTGTTGTATCCGTCGGGTGGAACGACTCAACAGTCAAAGTCATATTTTCTCCCTCGCGTTGACAACGTGGAATGGTGCCATGGGCAAGCAGCAAGATCCTTCCTTCATCCCGCAGCGATTTACCATCCAGCTGGACGGAAGCAGGCAGGCCTGCGAACGGTTCTGTGACGGTCTCAAAAAAGGGTTGCGGGAAGGTATGAGGGAGCTTGAAAATCTCCGGACGGTCGTGGCGGATTGCTATTCCGAATACCTGCTCTCCGGCGCCAAATCGAAGGCCCAAGAAGCGGACAACGCACAAGTGCGCCAGCCCCCAGATGCTGGTCTCGGTATGATCTTTCGCTATCCCGGTGATGCCCGCAAGCTTCGAGATCGCAGTAAGATGAGACTATGGGGGGAATATTTCCGAGGTATGTCTTATCGTGGTCTCACCTTATACCTAGCGTGTTGTTGAGATCTTTCCTCGCAGAGAACGGCCGTAACGCGACTCTCATCCGGCAGCCGACTTTCCACAAGCTCATCAGAGTTGGCTTGCCGAATCGTCTACGTGGAGAGATTTGGGAGTTGACCTCTGGCTCAATCTACCTTCGCCTGAGGTCACCGAAGCTCTACGAGGAAACGCTCTCCAAGTTCTCGGGGCGGGAATCGCTAGCGATCGATGAGATCGAGAAAGATCTCAACAGAAGTTTGCCCGAATACCCCGGTTTTCAGAGCGAAGATGGCATTGGACGCTTGCGCAGAGTTTTGACGGCCTATAGCTGGATCAATGCTGAGATTGGATATTGCCAGGCGATGAACATCGTCGTCGCTGCTCTGTTAATGTATGTCCTACTTGTTCGTCCGTCCCGCAACGCCCACTAATCCCCGTCAGATATATGTCGGAATCACAGGCGTTTTTCCTTCTCTCTGTGCTTTGTGACCGCCTCTTGCCTGGTTACTATTCAACTACTATGTACGGCACCCTGCTCGACCAGAAGGTTTTTGAATCGCTCGTCGAGAGAACGATGCCCGTTCTGTGGGAGCATCTTTCCAAGTCTGACGTACAGCTCTCCGTTGTATCGCTTCCTTGGTTCCTTTCGCTCTACATCAATTCCATGCCGCTTATCTTCGCCTTCCGCGTGTTGGATGTTTTCTTCCTTGAAGGACCCAAAGTCCTCTTCCAAGTTGGGCTGGCCATCCTTCGAATCAACGGCGAGGAGCTCCTGGATGTACAAGACGATGGCTCTTTCATCTCCGTGCTCAAATCATACTTCTCCCGACTGGACGAATCGGCTCATCCACGATCGGAGAACCCGAAGCTAAGAGCTATCACACGCTTCCAGGAATTGATGGTCGTAGCGTTCAAGGAGTTTGCCGGAATCACACACAGTACAATCACCGACGAGCGCGCCAAACACAAGGATGCAGTCCTGGAGAACATTGAGAGTTTCGCCAAACGCACGTCGATCCGCAATCTCGGGCCAGAAAGCAAGCGTCTCAGTGTGGACGATCTGGGACTTATCTACGACCGCTTCTACGAGGTTCTCTACGACCGCCAGCAGAGACAGAAGGTCATCGATGAAGAAAAGAAGCGGCAGGAAAAGAAGAAGGCCGAACGCCTCTCGATTCTGGGGCCCTCGCCAGACCGGGAAGTTGGTCGTGTCGGTCTAGGTCCCAGCCCCACCCACATGGACTACGATGCCTTTAGAGAGTTCCTTGCTGCGACGGCCAAGTGGGCCATCACGGACTCGCCAGGTCCATCACGAAAGGAGTCGGGTGCTGATTATAACGGCTCGAGCCTCAGGGGCTTGGGCAAATCTTCATCGTTATGGGGCGGCAAGCCCGAACCCACCGATCACGAGTTCATGCAACGGCTTTACCGCAAGTGGGCTACAGATCCATCGGAAGGCTTGAGCCTGCAGAATGTGGTCAACGGCTTGGCCCGTCTGAAGGGTACAAGGGACATCATGAACAACATCAATTATTTCTTCGACCTCTACGACGACAAGGGGAATGGTCAGGTCGACCGGGAGGGAATTCTGCGCATTTCGGAGGCTCTTCTATTCCTCTCGCGACGAGGATTCGAAGGTACAATCACCCCCAGCAGGCCTTTGGAGGACATCAACGGTGCAACCGAGCGTGATCGCGACGCTCTCAGTACCGATGAAAGGTTCCTCGGCAGTGTCAGTTCTTTCATCCGCCGCTGCTTCGAGTACGCCGACCCCAGCCGCCCGGAGAACCAGAAGACGGAGCCAGCGAAGGAAGACCCTACGGAAGAAGCCACTGACAAGCTCGGCTCGTTCGCCATCGGTGACGACGACGAGGAAGACCTTATTGATGTCGATGACGACGAAACCAAGCCCTCGTTGACGCCAGACGCTTCGACTCCGCCAGCCAGCTCCGGGCAGGAGGAAGAGGTCGCATCTCCCTCCCACAGCAAAACCGCATCACAGTCCGCCAACCCTGCTCTCGATCCCAACAACCCTCTCCACATCACCCTCCCCACTTTCCGCATGGTGATCCTCGCCGACGAACTCCTCGAGCAATTCTTCGAGTCCTTCTTCCCCCAATCCTTCCATCTCTCCGACCACCCCCTCCCCGCCTCGCTGGCCGCATCCTCCTCCCTCTCCTCCAACCTCACCACCTTCTCCAACCTCGGCGCCAAACCAGGCCTCGCCTCGGGCGCCTCCGTCGCCGGCGCATCCGGCGGCATCGTCCCTCCCAACAAGGGCCTGCGCGGCGTCCTCGACAACATCGTCTCCGACGGCATCCGCATGGCCGCCGAAGTCAAGAAGAAGATGGACGAGGCCCAGCGCGAACTCGAACGCAACGCCCTCGGCCGCGAGGACGAGGACGACGAGGACGAGGACGACGACGACGCCCGTCGTCCCGGCGCCTCCGCCACCCCCTTGATGGTCGGCGGCATCTCCAGCTGGGGCGCCGGCGCGTACGGCGCGGATCCCGAACGCCGCAGCGTCCGCGACGCGGACCGCGATCTGCTCGAGGGCGCCGAGGTGCTCAGCGTGCGCGGAAAAGACGACGCGTCCATGCTCGACGGTAAGGAAAGCCACGGGCCGACTCCCCTACCTCCTGACGCCGGTGGAGTCAGCAAAGTCGAGTTCGAATCGTGATCCCGTCGTATTATCTCATAGTTTATTTTCATGTACTTGACTTCTTTTTTTTTTTTTTTTTTCCTTTTTCTTTTTGTCCTTCACCACTTGTTGCATGCATACATCCATGTCGAATCAGCACCAGGTTGGGTCCGGGTCCGTTGTGGTTTCTTGTTGCCAACCACTTTTTTTCTTTTTTTTCAGGGAGGAAAGGAAAGGAAGGGGTTTCTTTTCCCTCCAACTTAGCTTGCCGTATTGTATCCCCATAATATAGAACAACAAACCTTTTTGAATTATATACCAGCCAGAACGAGAGGCTTATTATCGGGTATATGTCTCAAGAACCCACCGGTGTCTTTTGCTGGTTCTGTCAGAATCTACAGCCCTATTGGGTTCTCCTTGAGGATAACGTCGGCCAGAAAAACCACAGATACATCCATTACTAGGGGGCACGCCGCCCCCCAGACCCCCAGGCTTCCTACTTAATAGGCGCTGGTGGAGAGGACGCCGAAGGCATGCGGAGCCTAGTGTCTCAGGCCGCCTTGAGGATGCACGTGATTTAAAGAAGTGCCTCAGGCCTCTATTTTGCACGTGATTTAAATGGTGCCTCAGGCCGCCTCGGGTTCCACGTGACCCTTCTTTTTTATCAACCAATCAGCTTAGAGCTTTGCTCTTATACGAAATACTGGTAGCCTGCAGAGCTAAGCTCTGCAATGAACAATTCACCATTGTATGTAAGAAGGTGTGTATATGTAAGTTATCTCAGCCCCTATAAACGTTGTCGTTACGTGCCTTCCGACCCAAGGAAGAGATCGAAAAAAAGATCACAACAGAGCGTAACGTATGAACAGAAAAGTAGAAACCGAACCGGGGGGAATCATGCGGCCAAGTTGAGTGCAGTGCCTCTAGAATCCAACGAACAGAAGAAAAAAAGTGATTAAAAAGGGGGTTGTATTCAAAAACAAACAAAAGAAGGCACCAAAAAGATGCAAATGTTTTTTTTCCCGTCATGGCATGACATCAAAATATCATGGGCAAGAAAAAAAAGATAAGTCCAAGTCGTCAAATGCAACCTAGAGAAGTGTGGTGAAGTATAGCAAAAAGAACCAAAAAAAAAAGGAAAATGAAAAAGTGGTATAATATGGCCCCCATCCTGGGAAGAATGTCCGGTTCTTGCCCAGTCCGAGGCGAAAGTATATGCATGAAGAATCTAAACAAAAAAAGACAGGAAATTTTGGAAAATGGGAGAACCAAAAAGAAGGAGGAAGCCCCCCTCAATGGTGAAGCTTTCTCAATCCTTCTGCCCTTCGTTCTCGACCAACTCGAGAACAATTTGGCTTCGTTCCAACTCGGGATGTTGCATGCAGAGCTTGACCGTGCGACCGGTGGATCCCGTGGAGACACCATTCGTGCTTCCGGCGAGGCCGCTGGCAAGATTCACGGCGCCGCCGGCATTGGTATGCATGTTTGCCCCGGAACCTGGTAGGCTGCTGCCATCGTCGAGGCACACCACGTTGTGGCCGGGAATGACCTGTCTCAAACGGCCGTTCATGGCATTGCGGACTTCCACGAAGTCTTCGTTGAAGAGGATGAGGAATTTGCCGTACAGGCAAGCGGTATGAGCACGTCCGACAAATTCCATGACCACGCTGCGGGAGACATCGCCGTGCTTGTTGACGTAAACGGCACACTCTTCGTAGGCAACAAGGAACTCGCTGTCACTAAGGCGGAACATTCCCAAGGGACGCAGGTCTTTGATGCGGTGCGCAATACTCGTCAAGTATGCCTGTGCTTCGGGCGTCTCGGAACGAAGGTTGGGGACCGACCATGGCTGTTTCTTGTCGATCGTGAGAACTTCAATGCCCCGCTGAGTCGAAATAGCCAATGAGGAATGGAATAGATTGATGCTGTAACTTTCTGCCGGAATATAGAACTCGTCGAATTCACGGAAGAATTCTGTCTGTCCGCGACGCGAGGGGAAGAAACGTGTGCGGCTGGTGGATGACTTCTGAAGCACAGGCTCCAAGATCTGCCATCGATTGTCAGTCATCCACCTGCAAAATGATGTTCGGAATGGGGAGGATAGCTACTAACCTTGAAGGTCGATGACAAGCCATCGCGCTTCTTGTACATGACCAACGTACGATCCTTCATACGTCCTGCGGCAAAGAAGCCTACTTCACGACTGCCAGACAGTTTCTGAGGAGCTCGCCTTGCGGAATCCTGCGAACCCTGCGAAGGAACGCCGCTCACAGGGCATGCAACATCCAAATGGTACGCAATCAATGACTTGTCGGCGATAAGAAGGAACAAATTGAACTCCTCGAAGACTGCGATTTGGGTGACCCTCATGATGGGTATAGCTCTGATCCATCCACGCGGGTCGTTGTAATCGGAAACATAGACGCCGTAATCGGTACCAATAGCGCACCTCATTCGACCGGGAGGCTGCTGGAATATAGTTGCGCAGTGCACGCCCGTTCTGCAGACTGGCGGCGGCCTGGGTGCTGAGTGGGCATATCGCTGCTCCACCTCCTTGATGGCGCGATCAAGAGGTGTGCCCTTGATGGTGACACTTTTGGTACCTGCCGACTGGTCCGAGTAGGCAAAGGCCGTGTCCGCCAGAACCCGCAGTCTGAATGGCTCCGCGTTCTGTGCAAATAGGGCAGCAGCATGTTTCGTCTTCGCCTCGATGATCCTGTCGCACCATTCCTGTCGGTTCTGGGCTGTAAATGCGTAAAGCGTGTATGTCCCTGTCTTTCCGAGATGCTTGATCTTGAAAGGATACAGAATCTTATCGTCCTTGGAGCTCTCGAGAACATTGCTCGGGGCAAGCGAGGACTTCACAACGGGGTCATCGTTGGTACTTTCCAGGACCAAAAGATCCATTGGGATGGGCAACTTGGACACGTCGTAACTCTCGTACTTGACTGTTCGCGAGGGATCTCGAGCGATGAATGTCTTTGCCAGAACCAAATAATGATCAAACAGGATGGCATGGGTATCCACGAGATTAAACCTCGTTCGAGTGCCGGGACGCTGCAAATCACCTCGGAAGATGATCTCGCGACCCAGATGTTCCAGGTTCAGTTCCACTTCTTTCTTCATTTCCGGTCGAAGCTGCAACTTCGAAGATAGCTCCATCAGGCTAGCCTTCTTGCTCATTTCGCCGACCTTGTTATCGCAATCCAAAGCGACAAGCTTGATCTCCTCAATGGCTTGAGCCAGATTGGTCTTCTCCTCACTGTCCTTGAGCATATTCTTGTGGACGGTCGCGAGGAGCAAAGTGTAGCGCTGAATTCGGGTGATGGGAGCCTTGAGAAATGTATCCCAGCTGAGACGATTGGACAGCTTGTGATCACGAACTTGGTTCAGGAATTGCCTGAAATGGATGTTTCTCTCCGCTTCCTTGCGGACCAGGTAATTGGCTTGAGGGAAGGTGGCAGCATAGTCAATGTATACCGTCTTTGCTTTTCGGATCCATTCTCGGAAGATGTCGCTGAATCCGACGATGAACGGGCCCTGCTCCTTCTGACGGTACTTTAGCTGGGCGAGCAGGAAATCTTCGTTGACCTTCTTGACCGCATCCACTCTACCAAACACATCGTTCAAGAACCTATTCAGGCGCTTCGGGGTGATAATGGGCGGCTGCATCTCGGCCAATTGGTCGCGATAAAGCTCACGTAGCACATCCAATTGTCCAATGAAGGCGTCTTCCGTCGTGACGATCTCGTGAAGATTGTTCTGACGATCGATTTCCTTCTTGGGGTGTGACTCCAGGGTTTCCTTGGTGACTTTGTAGAATGTAACCCAATCCTCTGCTTTCCTTTCCGGCTCCATCACCTGTGCCCTCAGGTTGACCTTCTTCAATGTCCTCATGCAGTGGTGACTGTAACACCGACCAAAAGCTTCAGTCTCCTGCACGTGCAACTTCGAGGAGTAACATCCTGTGCCAGTAATCTGGAAAAGGACACCCGATAACGTTCCCGGGCCGAACTTCACCCATTCCTCGTCCTTGACCAGCGCCTCTTCCTCCAGCATATTCTTGACCACCCGAGCTGCAAGGGTTTCGGCATCGGCAATATTCATCGTCGGCACCTTGTGCGTAAATAGAGCAACGATGGCATCAACGATGGCCTGCTCCTTGAGATCGGTCTCGTCCTCGCTCAGATCTTTGATCCAGGCAACGACAGCGCTCAGTGCCCATGGCTCGGTACATTTCTTGAAATGCTCGGACGAGAGCTTGGCCGGGTTGAACTTCTTGCGGCGCCCTGTAGGAATGGTGGGCAGATCGAGGGTCATATCGCTGGCCTGCGAGGGGACATCGAATCTGAGCGCGCCATTCTGCTGCTGACGGAGCATTTCTTGCTGCAGCTTGTACTTGGCTCGATCTGCGTCCGTCTTTGACCTGATAGGGGGATCAGTACGAGGACCAATAGGATGACTCGACAGGGACGTCGACCGCGGGACTGGAGATGGGCTAGGAACGGTCGGCCCATACGAGTCCGGAGAAACGGGATAGGAAGGGTGGGGATACTGGGCATGTTTCTGTAAGTCACCCTGCTCCTGATGCCGGTATGTCCCAGCCGGCATCAAGTGTGGGAGAATCGTGGCATTGTCGGCCGGTTCGACGGGTGCAGGAGGCAACGGCCGCATACCAGGGTGGAAGAACAGATCGTCCGGCTCTCCTTTGTCAGGACTCTCGCTGCCGGATCGGTCGTGTTCAGGGGTTTGTGCCAACGGGCCATCTCCCTCATCGCCGTAATCGAAGCTCAGCCTTCGCCCATAGGCATTAGGCTCTGACAAGCCACCGGTACCACCGGCATCCACTCTAGCGTCAGGAGGATACTGGTGATGAGGCATTGCAGGATAATCATATCCATCAGCATAATCGCCTCGGCCTCCGGTGGATTGATTGGAGCTTCGAAGCGAGCCAGAGGGCGCAGGAATCCTGTCATGATCAGCCACTTGGTCCATGTATTGGTCAAGACTGAAGTCCTCATCGCCGTAGTGAAGATGTCCTTCGTAGCCTCCACCGTAGAGGGCGAGATCATGGCCAGTATAATCAATGTCGCTGCTGTTGTCGTTGTACGGTGAGGCTCCTTCTCCTGAGGTGTGAGATGCATAGGCACTGATGATCGAGGCATTGGTTCCACTCCGCGCTCGTTCTCGCAAGCGCTCCGCCTGAGCTTTTTCCTCTTCATCTGCCATTTGCAACATAGCCAAACCAGCGGCAGCTTCTGCGTCACTGTCATCACTGTAGGCATCGTAGTTGACGTACTGCCCAGTGCCAGTTGCCATGTTGCCATTGGTGTGGGTATGTCGCTCATCTGGAGAGAGCTGCATGTGCGTCGAATGAGCATTTTCATCTGCTTCCGCAATGGGCTCCTGGTGACCAACGTGTGATGCTCGCGAGCTATGGCGTCGGGTTGCAACCGGTCGACCGTCCATGACTGCGGCCTCAACCTCCCTCATCAGGTCGTCGTAAACCAATTCCTCCTCGGGTCTCCGACGTAGGCTTCCGATTCCATTGGAACCGGCCAGCGGTGGCACATCGACTCTTGCATCTATCGGCGGGCCAGGCAAGGGCCGCGATTGCGGATGTCGCGTTAACGTATCGGTTCGCCGCGGGGATAGCTGTGGTTGATTCGGTGGAATGGGAGGTGTGGGTAAGGATCGTCCTGACCCTGGACGGGACAACGGGTTCCGTCTGCTGTATGGGTCGTCACCATGTGCGTAATGCGCTGGGGGCTCTGGAGGTTGTTCATCGAACGACGAAAGACTGGCAAAGTCGGCCCGGAGAGGGGTTTGAGGACCATATCCAGAGCCTTGTGACCCACGCGAGTACGGCCGAGATGCTGCAGAAGCACCGTAGCCTAACGATGCTGGAGCAACAGTAGGAGAGGCTAGTTGCGACGAAGAGTAGCCATACTGAGGATCCGGCGACGAGTTGACATACTGCGATGGTTGACGGCTGCCATACGGATGGTCAGGTCCACGAGGAGGCGGAGGCGGAGGCACCTGCTGCGAAGAGAACCCATATGACTGCGGCGTCGGCGGAGTCTGTCCGTAATGCGACGCCACGCTCGACCGTCGGGGAGATCCGTATCCTGCGATGCTCGTCGACTGATACGCGGCTGGATTGTAGGGCTGATGTGCTGGTGTCGTGTTGCTGTATGAGGCACTGTTGGAGCCGGTATTATACGCCAGCGGATTGTAACTTGAAGGTTGTTGCGATTGGGTGTGCGGAAGGGCGTACTGCTGCGGATTATATGCGGGCTGAGTTGGAGAGGCGGCAGGAACGGAGGAGTACTGGTATTGATAGCCCGATATCGTCGAGTTCTGGGATGATGCACGACTTGGCATCGAGCGCGGCGACGCCCCAGCCGGAATCTGCGTGTATCTCGAGTCCAGATTGTCACTTCCGCTGCTGCCGCTGTTGTAGGCCCCGTGTCCCTCACTGGCGCCATAAGCACCGCCCCGCACCGCATATCTCGCATTTCCGTCGGCCGCTCGCATGTTGTGGGCGCGTGAGGTATCGAGAAAGCCAGCGTCATCTCCAGCGTCGTAGCTGGGCACTCGTCGTAGCTGATGCTGGTCCTGCTGGGCGGAGAGGTGTTGGGAGGCATAGAGATCGTAATGGCCGGGAGGCAGCTGCGGTTGGTTGGACGAGGTAGACGAATTGTTTGACTGCTGACCGTAATAGGCCGCTTGGCCATTCTGGTAATGCGCCATGATATCTCCCAGTCGAGTCAAAAGGATATCCGAATCCTAACGGCTGAAACAGATTCGGGTGGACTCCGATGGAGCACACGAGCCCAAGGCCTCCCGCGGGATTGCTGTCGAGGCAGCAAAGTGGGAGGGAGAGAAAAGAAAAGAAAAAAAAGCTGGGCCTTTGAAAGGACGGGCTCGAGGAGAGAAAGACAATGGGTGGAAAGCGTCAGCGTCAGCGTCACCCTGACCTGCAGAGAGGAAGAGGATGAATCGCGATCACTTGTCACAGAGCCTCATCGGGGAGGGAAAGATGGGCCCAGGTGCAGGAAGATTAATCCCCACACGTACCCAATCTCCGACCGTGGAACGGGGGCCACTCCCGGAACATCGACGCCCGTGGGCACAAAAGAACAGGTACCGATAACCCTCGAGAAGAAAGAACCGAAAATTGCTGAGAAAGGCTGAAAGGAAAAAGTGGACAATGTCTGGATAGGAAGGAAAATTGGATTTCAGTCGCGTGGCAAAGTATGAGCAGCTGTAGCTGCTGACACTTTTCACCAAAAAGGAGGTAATTAATGCGGAGTCATCAGGTATCAGTACAACAACAGGACTTTCCCCCTCTTCTCCACGGAAGATTCGCCCACAAGGCTAAATTGGCAGCAGCATAATGATGAGATGCTGGAAGTGCTGAGGTTGATTGTTTCCTTTGATCCATTATTTTCCGACCCCAGAAATACTCGTGCTGATCGATCACTGCCTCCTTTGTACGAAGTACACACATTGTATTAATTACTTACCCTCATCTACACACCGATGTCGCAATGTTCACATTCTATCAACCAACGGCCCATTCCCGCTCAGCTGCCATGGGCGCAGCAGGGCTGAGACCCCTGGGAGCATTTCCTCGCTGCAATCTCGTGTTCAATGGTATGCCGAGATTTGAATGCATCAAGAATTTCTGGGAAATCCGGACAGAATTTGCAATTCTTAGGAGTGTATTGCGTTTCTCTTGTCTGGTGTTACTGCTAAGCAAGTGATAAGATCGAAGTTCTCGAAATGTCGTTCTGCACTCCCTTCTCGAGGCTATCTTGGAACACCTCGGCACCGTCTTTCTTTCGGGGTTATCATGGTACTTGCAGTCTCATATTCGTTTCCACGTAGAAAGGGGAACAAAACTTGGGCAATTTAGTAAGCAGTTCCCAGACTAAACTATCCCATTTGACAGGAACGCCTCGTAGAACGAGGATCCTAGGGGAGAGAAACTAGAAAACAATGAAAGCATCTTCATAGATCATCATGCAACGATGTAAGAACGCCGCGAAAGATTAGAGCAATCTGGGATCATCGGCCTTCGCGGCCTGAAAAAGCAAAGAAAAACGCCTTGACCCTCTTCCCCAGCCATCTAGGCCTCAATAAACGAAGAACAAGCAAGGAACGAGCAAAGAACAACGTCTTGGCCATCTTCCCCCATTATTACCTGCTGCCGCTTTAAAAGAAATCACTGCCATAATCCGCCGAGAAAGATCAAAACGATCTGAAATTACCAGCCTTCGAGGCCCGAATAAACGACGAACGAGCAATGAACAAGCAATGAACAAGTAAAGAACCAACACTGCCGCATTAAAAGAAATACTGCCAGATCCGCCGTATCAATCTGAAACCGTCAGCCTTCAAGGCCCGAATAAGCAAAGAACAAACAAATAACAAGCTTCGACTGTGCGCGCTCGAACCAGGTCGCATAAGAGCCATGTCTGTGATCCTCTGTTAAGGGCACTTAAAGTATAAAGGTTCGAAAAATAAGTCAAAGAAACATGGAATAGGAAAGCGAATAAATATAACCGAGAGAAGGCGCACAAAAACAACGGAGTTAAGAAAAAGAACGGAAAAAAGAAACAGCATAGATCGATAAAATAGACACCGAAATGTGCTTTTGGCCTTGCATTGCAATGCCGAGTAGCAAACGAGATTCATATTACGTCAGAAGCGTTCGGACGCAGGACGCAAATCAGATCGAGGATCATTTTCCGTCATAGATTTGATCCGGTGTCAGTGTAAACTCGCCTTTTCCTAGGTCCTTCGCCTCGATGTGTTCCGGCTTTATGTACCGAGCAGTCAACGCAAATCGGAGTTTTTTCTCAGGAACGACTGAGTGCTCAAAGTACTTTTGGAGATTTTCTCCGTGCATGACCACCAAGTCGCCGTGGTGGAGTTCCATTTTGATGGATGGAGGAGCCTCTCCATTCTTGCTTTTCGCGAAAAGGTCCTTGCGGGATTTGTCGTATTTGGACCTGGTTATTTGGCCACTGGTCAACAAATCCTTCAATTCCTGTCGCTGGGATTCTAGCTTGCAGCCTTCCAGGACAGGGTCCTCGTCAAGAAGCTTCTTGGCTTTGCTATACCCGTGGTAATACTTATACTTCATCCGAATAAACATGGTGGATTTCGCTCCTAGAGACAACGTGGCGATGGTAGGGCCAAGCGAAGATTCGCCGTCGTCATGGTACTGGCGCACTATTAGTAGAAGGTAATTTTATGTCAAAGCATGACATACTCCAATTTTCATGTCTTCAAGGTAGCCGAGCATGAGTAGCTCGTTAGGGGGCAGATATCTATCCCCAGTCGGAGCAACAGCTTGCTCGGTGGCCCACGACAAACGGCCCATTGCTCGCAAAATCTCATCGGAGGCTTCATTGAAGCCCTTTGAGTCAACGGACACAACGTACTTGTACGGCATGCCCTAAAGCTATGTGTCAGCGACGCAGGATGCCTGAGAATGGATTTCAGTAACCGACATAGTTCACAGCAAAGTGCGCGGTAAGTGTTTCAGCTACTAAATAGAAGATTAGGTCAGAAGCCCAACGCAAGAGACATGTCAGCTTACTGACCAACACTCTGCTGAAGGGGATATCGTCGCAGTCCGAGGTCTCTAACTTGGAGCTGGGTAAAGAGGTCGTTGGGGCCGTTTGCACGGCTGTTGATGGCTTTGTTTGAGACAAAATGAGTGATCGATCCAACACCTCTAATGGTATATGTCAGTTTTCGGTACGGAGATAGGCTTTGATCGTCAATGGTAGGAACCGCAAACTTGGGGTCAAAGAAAATAGCGCGTTTTACCGGACCAAGTTCGAAGTCGTCGAGAACAGAGCGAAGAGAAACTGGCTGCGTATGCATCATCTTCTCAAATGTGCAACGGTCTGGCAGCCTCTCCGGGTCTACTCCAAGGGGATCGGTGCATTTCCAGCCTCTCCAGAACCTGCGGGAGATGCACTTTCGACATTGTGGGCATACGATTCCTTTCCAAACAATGCGCGAGGTACCGACATCAAGATCATCTTCACTAATAGTCGATAGCAAATCAGGCACGAGACTATAGTGAGGTCGTATTTCTGGGTCTGGGCGGGCACGGGAGTTGAGAAAGTCGGGATGAAAAGTGAGATTTGCTGGGGGAGCAGCGCCATCGACAGTCCAGAACAGCTTGCAGGAAGGGTTGAGGCACATCAACCCTTCGTTATAGACACGCTGGTTAGTTGAGGAGCATTCCTCGCATTCGAAGACCTCGGGCTTGATCTGGAAATTTCGCTGACTGAGGGCAAGAGGCGCCGGAGAATCTTTGGCTGCCCACCAGCTCTTTTCCAAAAGATTCAGCTTCTCGAAGCGGATCTTGCCTCCCGTCTTGTTGCCAATTTTTTCGTACCAGATATGCGTGATGAGAAAATAGTCCATGACATTATAGCGATGTGGGAGCTTTCTGCCAAGAAGGGTGTTTCGGTCGCCTGATGAAACGTTTAGCACCTATGTATCAGATTCATGACGAATATGCGACCGACCTATAATTAGGCCGACAGGAAACTTCATTTCCTTGTTATACATAAGGCTGTTGATCATAGAGCTGTCACTATCCAGGTCTTTCATGAGGACCAGGTTTCCTTCAGCGTCCTTGGTGCAGCCGCCACCACTATAGCAGTCAGTCGGAAGTTCTAATGCAATAGTTGAGAGAATGGTAGACTCACATCCTGGTAATGATTATCTCCTCATCAATGTGCGAGCGGATCCCACAGTCTGCGTCTATAAGGAAGCCCCAGCATAGGCCTCCTTTCTGGTATGCTCCGCCTTGGACAGCGCGGAACCAGGGAAGCGCATCAGACAAATCTGGACGACTCTGATCACTTAGTTAGGAGAGTAAATGTAGAATAGAGGCGACCTGGAACAAACCTCTGCCCATACGGGGGGTTGACCATGAACAGGCTTATTAAGGCAAACAGATGATGCTGTCAATTCTGATGCCGCGTCTGGAGCTATTAAGTACCGTTAGATAAACGAGTAGCGCATCGAGAGTTCAGCATCATCAGCAAGCAAAAAAGCACTGGTAATAACCCAAAAGATGCAAGCACAGATACATTTATGATATACATGCCTGCTTCATGGGTAGTTTGTGCTCTTGTTGCACGATGCCTCTTTGCAGGCAACGGCCCGTCTGCCAGGGCCTGGGCCGGCCTTTTAACGGCGACCGTCGCCATCGCCTCGCTGGGTCACTGACGACCCGGGGATAGGAGCCGGGGGTGTATAACGCCACAGTAAAAGGGTTCAAAATGTATATCAGGTCTAGCGACCGGACAGGGATTTGCAAGGGTACAGCTTGATAGCCTAAGTAGTTGTTGTTTTCTACTCGATGATAATTACAGGACTGGTAATAGAAAGCTATGGAGTATTCACGGCAGAACAACACCGGCTGTCGGACGAACGTTGTTCCGCCAGCTTCACCGCCATACTAACCGCTTTACAATTTAGGTGTTGATGGAAGGTGCTTGGAAGGTTAGCCGAGGTGCCCGGAGACTAGTTCATCCGAGCCGATCATTCCCATACCAGTGCATGTATACACATGCCCAGGTGCACACTACATTTCGTTCCATCTAGCTGTAGCTTGTAACCACAATATTAAGCGCGCATGATTCATCTATACATATTGGAAACATATTCCTTCCGAGTTTCCAATCAAGCCTCCGGTTAAGCCTTTTCCAATCGAGCCTACCATCGAGCCTCTAATACAGGAATGTCTGATTGATTGCAAACTAGCTAAGGTAGCTTTCTAACATGAAAAATATACAGACCGATAGCCGGGGCAAGATAGTGCGAGAAAAAGAGAAATCGCCAGCCGGAAGGCCAGGATCATAATATATGACAACACGGAACCAATAAGCGGTGCAAAAATGGCAAAATTAGAAAGAATAATAAACGGTGAATCCAGCGGTTCGGTCGGCTCAGTTGAAAAAGATTTTGACGATTTACAAGCTATCGGTATAGCTATCATTTCCGATTGCAAACGGCTCGATTGCAGAAGGCTCGATTAGAGGGCTTTTCGGCCCGTTATCTATTAAATTATATGCGACCCTAGCCTGCAATGAATAAGATGCACGAATAGCCTCGCGGTCCTCGTTGCTTAGATGTTATATATCTCCGATCTCTAATACTCCGTGTATAATAGATAAAGGCCGTAGCCAATTCCCAGCGAATCCAAGCCGATTCTACCAGCAGTATTCTCAGCTTCTCACGATGGTACAGCACCGTGCCAAAAGTTTGAACCCACCCTAGATACCCTCAGCCCATCTCCTATACTAGTAAAACTAGGTAAAGGTACTTGGAGGGTACCTGGAGGTACTTTGGGTGTGTTCAAACGTTTGGCACGGTACTGTAAATATCAAAATCGTCATTTGCCCGGTGGGGTGGATCTCGCCGAGGATTTGAGGGTCTGGGTCTTGTGGATTCGGAAGCTTATTACTAATCAGCAAGGGTCAATTAATGCGGGGAAGGAAGGAAGTGGCCGTTGGAGAAGACACCTATGGAAACCTTGGAATTCCCTCGGTCATCAACCATCCGAGGAACAAGCGGATCGTCATCACGGTAAATGGCCTTCAACAGGGGGGCATAGTAGAGAGTAGGTTCCCAGTAAAAAAAAAAAAAAGTCCGACGTATATGCGTAGACAATCGATGCCAGAATCGATAATAATGCCATCTCCATGAGCCTTGTTCTACCCTTTCGAAGCACACGCAGGGAGAGTCCTGGGAGTCGGATGTGATCTTTGCGGGATGCTCAAAGTTACCTAGTAACCTAACCCACTGCTGGGCTTTAACCGATGGCCGAAAGCTTTCCCCGCGCAAGTGCCAATCGGTGGGATTTCTCCAGCTCACAAATTAAATAACCTCGACCCTTGTCTCTCGGTCTTCCATTCCTTCTCCTACCCAGCACCTCCCTTCGGATTTGCTGGTAATTCGTTTCTTGCATTTGTGTAGACTAACCGGCGCGAAACAATTTCATCTGTTCCAGATTTCCCCGCATATTCATTTGGTGACGCAAGAGCACTTTCTGCAGAGAGAATTCGAGCCAACACCATGTCCTTTTATCCTCCTAAGTGGGCAGGTGACCTGCCTCATCTCCCTGATGACATTCCAGTCTCGGAATTCATCCTCAATGAACGCTACGGCCGCAATCCTCTAGGGTACTCAAAGGATCCTTTTACATGTGGATTAACGAAGAAGACGTACTCGGCATTGGAAGTTGCGGACCGTGTTGATTTTCTCGCTCGGGCCCTGGCAAAGGAGTTCAACTGGGCGCCCAACTATGGAACAGAATGGGACAAGGTCCTGGGTGTTTTCAGTCTCAACACTGTAAGTTCGCCATGAATTTTGTCGAGGAAACGTCTTGCATGCGTGCTAATGCGGCGTTTGTCTCGCTGGTAGATCGATACATTGCCTTTGGCATGGGCAACTCATCGACTAGGGGGCGTTGTGTCACCAGCCAATGCAGCATACTCTGCTGCCGAATTGACACATCAATTGCTTGATTCCAAGGCCCAGGCATTGTTCACTTGTGTCCCGCTGCTGTCCACCGCGCTTGAGGCTGCAGCAAAGGCTGGGATCCCCAAGAATCGCATCTACGTTATTGAAGTGCCGCCGCAAATTACCGGTGGCGCCAAAGCCCCCGCCGAGTACAAGACAGTCTCTCAATTCGTTGAAGAAGGAAAGACGCTTCCCAAACTGGAGAAATTGAAATGGAGCGCCGGAGATGGCGCACGACGGACCGCGTTCCTCTGCTATTCCAGCGGAACATCTGGTCTTCCCGTAAGTGAAGAGGCGAGCCAAAGAAGAATAAAATGGGTCGGACTGACTTTTGTTCCGCTTCCAGAAAGGCGTCATGATCTCGCATCGCAATGTCATCGCAAACACAGTGCAGATCGCAACTTTCGAGAAGACATGGCGGCAATCCCTCAACCCTCCCGGTATTCAGTCCGATTATACCGATGTTGCACTTGGACTTTTACCCCAAAGTCACATTTACGGCCTAGTGGTCACCTGCCACGCTGGCGCTTATAGAGGCGACCAAACGATCGTACTTCCCAAGTTTGAGCTCAAGTCGTACTTGGCCGCCATCCAAGATTTCAAGATCTGCACCCTCTTTGTGGTTCGTGTCTTTCGACTGATGATCCGGGCAGGAGAGATCACTAACCACGTACTGTAGGTTCCTCCAATAATCATCACTATGCTTCGAAATGCAGAAACCTGCGCGAAGTATGACTTGAGCAGCGTCCGATCGCTGTTCACGGGCGCAGCACCGCTTGGTGAAGAAACGGCCCTTGACTTGCAAAAGCTCTACCCGAAGATTAAGATCAGACAAGGATACGGTAAGTCCATATCTCCGAGCTCTGTAAGGGCCTGCACACGACTGACGACTTGCTAAGGCCTCACGGAAACGGCCACTGTCGTTTGCTCAACTCACCCTGATGATATCTTCTTCGGTTCGTCGGGCTGCCTGCTCCCTGGTGTCGAAGCAAAAATTGTTTCGCTGGATGGTAAAGAAATCACGGCATACGATACACCGGGAGAGCTGGTCGTTCGCAGTCCAAGTGTTGTGATCGGCTACTTGAACAACGAGAAAGCTACCAAGGAGACGTTCGAGGACGGGTGGATGCGCACTGGTGACGAAGCTGTCATCCGACTAAGCCCAAGCAAGAACGAGCACGTCTTCATTGTGGACCGCATCAAGGAGCTTATCAAGGTCAAGGTTTGTGAATCCCCTTGGGACAAACATTTGATAAGCAAGTAAATCGAACCTGACTGACTCAACCATTACAGGGTCTGCAAGTTGCACCAGCAGAGCTCGAGGCCCACCTTCTCACGCACCCTGCGGTCGCGGACTGCGCTGTCATTGCAATCCCCGACGAATCCGCGGGCGAAGTCCCTAAGGCCATCGTGGTCAAGTCCGCATCCGCCGGCAGTGACGACGCAGCAGTTATTGAGTCCATCAAGAAGCACGTGCAAGACCACAAGGCACGGCATAAGTGGCTCAAGGGTGGTGTTGCGTTCGTTGACATTATTCCCAAGAGCCCTAGCGGCAAGATCTTGCGACGACTTCTTCGGGACAAGGAGAGGGAGGCTCGCAGGAAGGCGGGCGTCAAGCTCTAGATATTTATGGTCTGTATGTTTTGGATATTGTTGATCCCAGTTGCTCTGTGAAAACCGAAAGAGGCACGAGAGCGGCGGATATGGCAGCGCCTAGAATTCCTAATACACTTGTTAGAGCGATTGAAGTGCTATAATTAGTCAATCAAGTAACGAATTAAGTTTCATTGAAGTTGTTATGTTCCATTGTGCGGGATGAGACAAGCATAGGTAGGCTGTGCTCAAGTCAAGACTGGTGGAAGCTTCCATCTGTTGACAGGAGCAGGCAGCGGGACTGACGTTATCGACTTGCGCTGTCCGGGTGGGTGTTTGCATGGTTTGTTTTGGAAGCGGGGGAGAGGAAACATTGGGAGAATTTCTAAGCACCGCGGGGAGTTTTATCGCAAAAGCATTGATCAGCAAGAAAAAAAAACTACATTGCCCTGACTCAAACTCTAGAAATCTTCTATTGATTTCAGGGGCGTGTGATAAGATCTCTGAATTCATATAGAGAGATTTTGTCGACTTTAAAGTTGCAATATATACCCTATACTTATCCAATCTTGTCCTCATCGCTCATTAAATATTTCTGTACCCCACCAACGGTCGAACGAGCTTCAGACTTTTCCATTCCTTCACAAACAACCTCATAATGTCGTCGTCACAGGATCCTCGCCGCGAAGGCGATAACGAAGCTTACATCGAAGCCGACGAGGCAGAAGAAGTCTTCACTCGCGATGAAGACCAGCCAATGGAATCCGACCCCGAGGACGAAGATCAGGTCATGTTCGAGGATCAGGAAATCACCTTCCAGAACGACTCCGCCGCGCACTTCGATCTTCACAAGGACTCCATCTTCTGCATCGCACAGCACCCTGTTCACGATAACATCGTCCTTACCGGTTCCGGTGACGACACTGCCTACATCTTCGATTCGACTCCTTCGGATGAACGCCCGCTGCTGCCACAGAGCTACGAGTCCAACCCACAGCCAAAGGGAGAGCGCAAGTCCCTGCAACCCATTCTCCAGATCGAAGGACACACCGATACCGTTAATGCTGTCGCCTTCACCGAGCCGAAGGGAGAATACGCCGTTACTGCGGGATTGGATGGACGTTTACGCGTATACCGAGACACAACCCCGCAGCTCACTGGATTGTCGTGGGAATTCGTCGCGGAGGCACAAGAAGTGGAGGAGATCAACTGGCTGGCAGCTTGCCCGTGCGAGAAAGGTGACGAGGAGAAGAGCAATGTCATCGCTATCGGTGCCAACGACGGCAGCGCATGGGTTTTCCGCATCGATCACAACGACACCGCTCAGCCCATCTCCATCATCCAGACTTTCTTCCAGCACACTGCATCCTGCACGGCGGGTGCCTGGACGCCCGATGGCAAGCTACTTGCCTCTGTGTCCGAGGATGCCAGCTTCTACGTTTACGACGTGTTCGGTGCCGCCGCCGCTGCTGGCGTCTCGTACTCCGCGGGAACCAGCGCCGTTGTCGGCTTAACCGCAGACGACCAGCGTTTCGCAATCGATGGTGGCTTGTACTCGGTCGCCGTCGCACCCAGTGGTACTATCGCTGCCGTCGGCGGTGCAGAGGGCAACATTAGAGTCATTGGCCTGCCTCGCCTTTCGTCGGCCCCTGGCGCCCCCAAGTCGAAAGGCAAAGGAGCAGCCGGCCAGTCCGCAGGCGGTGCCACCGCCGCAGGCGCCATCCTTGCTTCTCTCCAGGCTCAATCTGATGGCATCGAGACTCTTTCCTTCTCCGCACCACCTTTGACTCTCCTCGCAGCCGGTTCCGTCGACGGATCCATTGCCCTGTTCGACACCGCTCACCGCTTCGCCGTCCGTCGCCACATCAAGGAGGCGCACGAAGGCGGCGCAGTGGTTAAGGTTGAGTTCCTGCAGAGCAGCTCTGGCGTCGCTGCTACTCCTCGTCCCGGTGCTCTCGCCCAAGGCGCTGCCGCAAGCCAGGGTCGCTCGTGGCTGCTCACCTCCGTCGGTCTGGACGGAGTTGTGAGACGTTGGGACGCTCGCGGTGGAACCGCCGCTGCTGCGCAGGGTCTGCTGAAGGAGTGGAAGGGCCATGCAGGAATCTCTGAGAACGAAGAGGGAGAGCAATCCGGTGGTATTATGGGCTTTGTTCAGGGCTTCGATGGAAAGCGGATCGTCACAGCGGGTGATGATGGCATTGCATTGGTTTTCGAGGAGTAATTTCCTTGGTCTGGGACGCATATTTATGACATAAAAGGTGTGAGTGATGAGGGAGGTTGCATGATGATTGCTTTTTTAGATAGACCCATGTGTTCCATGATGAATTTATGCATAATAAGAAAAGAAAAGTTAAGAATTTCATTTTCCAATAGCGAGCAGTGTGAATTGAAAGCAAAACCAGAGATAAAATTAAGATCTTTACTCTCCAAAACCGAGGATTCAACCTCCGAGGCTCGAGATTCGATCTCTGGATTTTGCTTGGAGGGATAGCTCAAGGTGGAGCTGCTTCTTGTCCAACGCGGAGGTTGAACCGGCAACATTCACAGGCATCCGTCCACGGGCAAGCCATATCAACTCCAATCAATGCAGTTTGCCTAGAACTATATATGGCGAGTGAAAAATGGCAGGCGTATAAAAGAGTTATCGGTTGTGGTCGTGTCAACCGAGCGTGCCGTCGTTTGATCTCACTGAAGTTACTAATGAGATAGATCCACATGTATGGGCGACTTGGTCCTTGTTCAGATATGGGGAAATTCGAGGTGACTTCAACAACTGAGATCCATGGGTCGTGCTTCCAGAATGGTATCATGCAGGCGTCCATGTCCGCAGGCAGACATCCGAATAAGGCCTAGTATGTCTTGCTTTCCAATGAAGAGGTCCTATTGGAAAAAGATCAACAACGCAATGTGAATATAGTAAAATAAAAGGAGCTATGTACATCCGACAAATCAATCAACCCAGAGCGCCGTACGTAGAGCTAGGCACCTCACAGTCTATGATACCCGCTGCCTTTCTGGCAGGCTCACACTCCTCCAGCTACATCGGCAATTCAACTGCTGTCATGGCAGCCATGGAGACATTTGCGTGCTCTGATAGTGTAACACCGTCCGACTCTCTTCTCACTCGGGGTATCCGTCGCTCTTCATTGTATGTCGTTTTGGTTTTCTTTCCGCGCGTCGAGCTTAGTGGTGGCCCTCGCCGTGGTGGTGGTCATCCTTGAGGAAGAAGTGCTCGTATGTGCAGTAGGCGGCGAAAGCAACGCTGGCAATTCCAAAGCCGGGGAAGAGTCCTCGGAAGCGGTTCCACCGGGAGAAAGGACCGGTGTATCTCCAGGCCTCGCTGTAGCGATTGTTAGTCATTTGTCCACAATGCCCGCTTCCGCTCACAAGCAAATAGCATACTGTCTGGCCCAGGGGTCTCTCTTGGCGTAAATCGACGAGGGGGAGGCCGCGGCCTTGAATTCGTTGACGTCGAAGCCGGTGGGGTTTCGGGTGGGCATGGTTGCGGTTTGCGGAGGAATTCGGTGTCAATTGGGAATATATGGAGTAATCAGAGAGTGAGCTCGTCGGTCCGCAAATTCCGAGAGCAATGAATCAAGGAGAAGGGAGGAGTAGAGGAACACAGGACGTCCGAACTGAAGAGCAAAGACAGAGGGAGACGTGAAGCTGCAAGTAACGGGACGAGATCTTGGGGCTTGGCAAATGCCCTCGGGAGGGCGCTAAACCCAATACGGCAATCGTACCTTGTGCTTCGCTCTTGCTCTTTCCAGTCTGCGCAGTGCGCCCAACCCTTCAGATGAATGCAGGACGATAACCCCGCGGCGCAGTTTCCATTTCCATTTCCATAATGCCACCACCTGTCGGCAGATACGGACCATCCGGTCTCACTGGTCCATACTCCCATTTACAACAAGCTCATCTTCAACAGCAGTCCCAGCATCATCCCGCTCATGCCCAACCCGCCAACACAGCTCTTCCTCCTCCCTCTCTTGGTGGCCATCCAGGTTTTGCGACCGCCAATCCGAACTCTAGTATCAACCCCTTCACTCTTTCCGGTGTTGGAATGGCGAACGGATTGAACGTCTCGGGTTTCGCTGGAGCGAGCGCTGGCGACGGCGGTGGGACAGGATTGGCGAGCCATGCAGCGCAAATGGGCTTCGCGAGAGGTGCACAGATGCAACAGCAGCAACTACACCAAGGTCATGATGGACGATTAGCTTTGGAAGGTAAAGGAGGAGCAGTAAAATCGAGGATACGGGACGTCTGGAAGCACAACCTTGCTCAAGAAATGGCTGTGCTGAGACAGTTCGTCGAGAAGTACCCGTACATCAGCATGGTAAGAGGGAAACTATCCCCATCCTCGAGACTCTTGAATTACTGGCGACGCACGGAACCCTTAGTCTTCAGTAGATGCTAACAGAAAATATTTCCAGGATACCGAGTTTCCGGGTATTGTCGCACGTCCGATCGGTTCTTTCACAAACAAGGCAGACTACCACTATCAGACGCTCCGATGCAATGTCGACCTTCTGAAGATGATTCAGTTGGGAATCACGTTATTCTCCGCCGAAGGCGAGGTGCCTCCTTCGACCATGACCGATGCGAACGGCCAGCCCTACGGAAACAACTTGGTTCCGGCTCCTTGCACATGGCAATTCAACTTCCGGTTTTCATTAGAGAACGACATGTATGCACAAGAGTCAACGGCCATGCTTGCCAAGGCTGGAATCGATTTTTCAATGCATGAGAAGAACGGAATTGATCCTTTCGAGTTCGGTTCCCTTCTAATAAGCTCTGGACTGGTGCTATTGGACGATGTTCATTGGGTTTCATTCCACTCCGGTTACGATTTTGGCTATCTGATGAAAATCATGCTCTGCAAATCTCTTCCTGAGAATGAGGAGGAGTTCCACAAACTGCTCAATATCTTCTTCCCGTCGTTGTACGATATTAAGTACCTGATGAAACATGCCGGCAGAAACCAGGCTGTGAACGGCTCGCCTCTGACGCCGGCTGCGGCGCAGATTCTTTCGAACCTCGGCCAGAAGTCTGGTCTTCAAGATATTGCTGATGAGCTGGGCGTCAAGCGTGTGGGTATCGCACACCAGGCTGGATCGGATTCTCTTGTGACTGGAGAGATCTATTGGAAGATGCGTCAGCTCGTCTTTGGCGGCACCATTGACGAATCGAAATACTCCGGTCAAATTTGGGGTCTTAACGGCCAGATGCCATCCTTGACCTATCACAATCTCTCCCAGCAAACACCGAATCTGAACGGCGCAACGATCTATTCGAGCACCGGTACTCCTAGCACACCTAGTGCAGCCCATGCCGTGACCGGAAACCAGACTCCCCAGCAACATATCAGTGCTGGTATCGGCTCTCTTACTCCTGGGGGCGGAGGTGGAGCGCTCGGTGCATTCCAAATTGGAAAAGCATAAACTTCTCGTTGAACTGCTATACTTTTGATGAATTAGAGGTTATTCAGTGTGAGAGTTGGTATGCATTTGCGTTCTTTGCTCTCCATGGTCGTCTTCCTTTCGTCATTCCTGTATAGGCTTTCATTGATCAAAGATTCCCCTGGCGTTTGCCAGAGAGGTTTCTTTGTACTCTTTTGAGCCGGCTCCCATACCCGATGTCTCTCTTCCATCTGATCCTTTTTCGTTCTCCCTTGTTTACCTTGACGGTTCTTTTCGAGGGGTCGTGGGAATGGATATGATTCGACGCATGTACATACGTAGGGCACCTTTTCTCTTTTGCTATTGTGCTGCATTTATGGTCTGTCGTTGCATTTCTTTTGCGTTGCAGCCGGTTCATATATGGGCTTCTTCGCCTAAGAATGCCTTGCTCGGATTCTGGAGGGCGGGTGTTCGCGGAGGTGTATGGTGTTGTTATATCGGGCGGAACATGATTCTATATTTCCTTTTTTTTTCTCTAGGCGTTACTCGGATCAATTCGTTACATGGTTATATTTCTCGTATGTCTCCGTTTCTTGTAGGCAGAATCAGTCGATTCCCAACCAACGTTTTCAACTCATGCACTGCCTTCGGCTTTTCCAAATATATCATCTTTTTGTAGTGTTTTCCTGATGATGATGATTCTACAGCTGATTAGATCAGCCACACTCGAAAGATGAGGCAACATACTAATCATATGTCAACTCCTGACCATTTAACGTGGTATAGTCCGTACCTACTACCCATGCTCTAATTGAATTGTAGCTGTGTCATAGCTTTTACCTAAAGATTGACTTAGGCCCATCAACCCCACCCGCATCGGAGTGTAGTACGTCTACTGTACTGTAAGCAGTGTAAGTGCAGGGGAAACAAATCCAGACCGCACGGGTTCAATTGCCGCTTTCTGACGTGGGAAGCGACTCATCGCGCTAGGCCACATCAGGCCAAGGGATCCGGGCGTCTAGACATAGCGCTACGATGCTTTCCCCCCGAACTGCTTATCGTTATCAGTTCCCCTCCATGCGCGACAATGGGTTAAATACTGCTTCCTCCCTGCTACATTATTATCATTATTGCGATTGCATCCATTTCCATCTGTGTGCTTGAGACTGTTATTCATAACCAGACTCTCTTTTCCCCATTCCCGATCTTCTTGGCTCTTTACCCAGCAAACGCCTAATCACCGTTCTATCTGCTATACCCTGATAAGATAAGACAACAATACAGAAAGCCGAGATCATCCAATTCCTACTTTTTTCCCAATACAACATGGTCCTCGATCGTCTAAAACAACTGGCTCTTCAGGTCAATGCCACCTCCGAACCACCCCATCCCTTTGATCCCCTCACCGCTGTAGAGATCGACGAAGCCGTCGCCATTGTCCGCAAGGAACATGGCCAACTCAATTTCAACGCAGTATCTCTCTATGAGCCACGCAAGGCTGAGATGATGGCATGGCTGGCAGATCCCACCAAGGCTCCCCGTCCTGCTCGTGCCGCCGATATTGTCGCCATCGCTCCGGGCGGGAAGGTGTACGATGGTGTGGTTGACTTGGACCAGAAGAAGATTGTCGAGTGGAAGCACACTCCTGATGTGCAACCGCTGATAACCATGGAGGACTTGCAGGAGGTGGAGCATATCGTTCGAAAGGACCCTAAGGTTATCGAGCAGTGTGCTATCATCGGAATTCCCAAGGAAGACATGCACAAGGTGTACTGCGATCGTGAGTATCCCCAATGTCTTTGGGTGATTGCATTGCTGATAACGAACTAGCTTGGACGATTGGCTACGACGAGCGCTTTGGCACCGGCGTCCGTCTGCAGCAAGCTCTCATGTACTACCGTCCTCATGTCGATGATTCTCAGTACACCTATCCCCTGGATTTCTGCCCGATCTTCAACTCGGAAACCAAGGAGATCGTCCATATTGATATCCCACCGGTACGAAGACCAATCAGCAAGACCTCTCCCAACAACTACCACCCAGCAGCAATTGAGAAGGAAGGTGGCTATCGGACGGACATCAAACCCATCCACATCACTCAGCCCGAGGGTGTCTCCTTCACAATTAACGGACGTGCCATTGAGTGGCAGAATTGGAACATCCACGTTGGCTTCAACTACCGTGAGGGTATCGTGCTGAACAACATCACCTTCAACGATAAGGGCAATGTTCGCCCTGTTTTCTACCGTCTATCACTGGCCGAAATGGTTGTTCCCTACGGTAACCCCGACCATCCTCACCAGCGGAAACACGCCTTCGACCTTGGAGAGTACGGTGGTGGGTACATGACCAACAGCCTGTCCCTTGGTTGCGATTGCAAGGGGGCTATCCACTACATGGATGCCGCTTTCGTCAATAGAGCCGGTGCCAGCACGATCATCAAGAACGCAATTTGCATTCACGAGGAGGACGCTGGCATTCTCTTCAAGCACACGGACTTCCGCGACGATTCCGTGATTGTCACCCGTGGACGCAAGCTGATCATCTCTCACATCTTCACCGCTGCTAACTACGAGTACTGCGTTTACTGGATCTTCCACCAGGACGGCACTGTTCAGCTGGACATCAAGTTGACTGGTATCCTGAACACCTACGCCATGTACCCCGGAGAGGATACCCGTGGCTGGGGTACGGAAGTCTACCCCAATGTCAATGCACACAACCACCAGCACTTGTTCTGCATGCGCATTGACGCGAATGTCGACGGACCGAACAACACCGTGTTCCAGGTCGACGCTGTGCGCGGGCCAGGGGAAGTGGGCAGCGCCGAGAACAAGTACGGAAATGCCTTCTACGCAAAGAAGACGAAGTTCACAACCCCTCGCGAGGCTATGTCGGACTATGACGGCTACACCGGACGGACGTGGGAGATCGCCAACACCAACAAGCTGAACGAGTACAGCAAGAAGCCAGTCTGCTACAAGCTGGTCAGCAGAGAGGTTCCCACGTTGCTGCCGAAGGAGGGATCGTTGGTTTGGAAGCGCGCTGGATTCGCCAGACATGCCGTTCACGTCACCAAATGTGAGTTGCTCCCAATCTGACTATCACTTCACCCAGTCATACTAACAATAGTCGTCTTGCTTTCTTTCAGATTCCGACGACCAGATCCACCCCGCTGGTCGCCACGTGCCCCAGACTTCCGGCGAGCCCTCGCAGGGATTGCCTGCTTGGATCGAAGACGCCGGAGACGACTGCTCCATCGATAACACCGACGTCGTTCTCTGGCACACCTTCGGTCTCACCCACTTCCCTTCGCCGGAAGACTACCCCATCATGCCTGCCGAGCCTATGACCGTGCTCCTCCGTCCCAGGCACTTCTTCAAGCGCAACCCGGCTCTCGATGTGCCTCCTAGCTACGCTCGGACGCCTTCTCAGGTTGCAGCGGGTGCTTCTGCCTGCTCGTGCAAGAAGAGCGATGGGTCGAGCGTTCTCGTTTAGGAAGTCTGGCGGGAATTCCTTGTTGAAGTCTATTTGACGAGATATGATACTATACCTTGGTAACATCACGAAATTTGAAGCGGCATTTCGCGGTGAAACTGTGTTTTGAACATGGCCTTGATGTCGGTTGGGTGAGGAGGCTTTTTTGACTTGCGTCTTGGTTCATACCTTCTGCTTGTGTACATATATATATTTGAATTTATGGCATTTCTTCAAGTATCGTGGTGTTTCCACCTCTGTCTCCTCCCGGTCAAGTATTCGTCACCGAATCGCCGTATATTGACCACCTGATACGATAGTATTCACTTGGAATTCCACTCGAGGTGTATCTGGATACCGAATGATAGCTTATTATTCTGTTATTGTAACTTCGCAGTCCATATTAATCTAATGCCTTTTTTTTTACCTTTTTTTTTAGCCCATCTAAAGCATAATCACAGAAAATAATATACAAATCAAGCAACAACAGATCCCCATTAATAGCATAGCAAATCCCAGAGAATTAGAATAAATATACGCCGAATGTTCCCGAAGTCATCCTTATAAAGTGGTAACAAGCAGATCCATAGGTATCCCATACAAGTAGTATAACCCATAAAGCACACAACGCCCTACCTAATAAAGACTGCTTTCAAAGAAAAGAGAATGGTAGAGAAGTTTGACTAGAAAGATTTAGCTGCAGTCGTCTTGGGGGGGACTTCGCTGTAACTAAAGATCTCCTTATCGATAGACAGCCTCTGTCTCTCGGAACGCTTCTGGCGTTTATGGGCAGGTTTTTCCTCGGCAAAGACACCGACATTGCTACACTCGCACGCTCGCTCCGCAAACAACCCACTGCGATTCCGGCGTTGTGTTGAATGTTGGCCCCTGTACACTTGCGAGACTAGCAAGAAAAAAAACAAAACATTGCTTGACCGAAACAATTGGCGAAGTCAGAAGATCAGCCGGGTTTGATTTGACATAGCAGGTGGATGCATCAATGACGGGGGAATAATCTACCTCCCATGATCCGTTCATGAGATGCTGTCGCAGGAAGATCGTCTCATCATAATTACTCATGAACCCATACATGCAGTTTAAATCCTGCATGTACTTGAGCGGTTGGGCCAACAAGACTCGGAGCTGTGCTTCATTCGTATAGGCCGTCTTGATCATATGTTCTTCCATCCAGGGTACCTTGAGTTCCCCCACGATCTTCAGCTCATTGTTGCTGCTCATTATAATGGTGTCAGTCGTGTTGGGATACGGATTTCCCAGGCACTTGAAATCTGCGAAATGCAGATCAATTGACTGGGCCTCTAGCACCTGTCCAAGCGCTTGTCCCAGCGATTGTTGGAAGCGGCCTTGGACTCCATGCTCTCTCGGACGTATACCACCTCAGCGTCAATATCGCGTGATGGTAGGTTGGATCTCTCCAGCAGTTCAAGGCCGGGCATGTAGATATAGAAATCCGCATTGACATGACCCTATGTCACTGGAAGCAGCGCTTCAGGACAACGAAATAATCGATGGAGAAGTCCATCGGAGTTCTTTTCCTATTTTTCCCCCTCTATCCTCGTTAAGTCCAGGAACAGCGGTACGAAGAAGATGGAAAAGAGCTTGACAGGAAAGAATTGGATTGGGAAAAGAAGATGAATAGGATAGGACGAGGGGTATGCCTTGGGCGATTGGGGCGGATGGTCACGCTTGGCGAATTCGGTTTAGGGATATAAACTCGTGAAGCCCCTATCTGATTCTGCTGCGCATAGCGGAAAATTTGAGCATAGATACCAACTAGCGTCTCGGCCAGGCCGTTTAGCTGACGGAGTTTGTTGATGAGAATTCGGGTGAAGGAGAAGTGGACATTTGACGTTGCTGTTTGATCCCAGACGCAGGCTGCCATAAACTCTGCGCCGTCGTACGCGCCTAAAGCCCCTGATCCTGCGGAGTAATGATTAATATAGCCCGTATTCACTGCATCATCCAATGCAGGGAAGAACCTACTGGAAGTAGGCAGGGTGTACTGTATAATCTCGCCTGACACGTTCAATGAAGTTGAGATTGCTATTCAAAATATGAGTAAGGAGAAAGAAAGAAAGAAAGAAAGAAAGAAAGAAGGAGGTATACATACACCTAGGATAGGAGTCATTCACTGCGTCCTTTGGATGAATGTAATATGTATGGAACATCGATCATCGAAGTTTGGACGTTTATATCCAGAAAACAATGATAATAAATAAGGGTCTATTCAATTTATGGGTATATTTGATGACCCTGCTGCTCCAGTTCTGGCTCTCGTCTGCTGCTTCGACAGCTCTGAGGAAATTGGACCAATGGCGGAGAGGTCCTTGAAACTGAAGATCATGTAGGGAGCTTGATATTGGGCGGTGCGGGCCTTAAAGGAGACTCGCGGCTAAGATATATAAGCCTTGCAAAGGGACATATAAGATATAAATAGAGAAGAGTCAGCTTGGGAGAATGTAGGAGAAGAAGAAAATGCAGGTGTAGGGGTGGGGGGGGGGGGGGGGGGGGGGGGGGGGGGGGGATGGGGGGGGTGCACACTTACACAAAAAGCAAGGGGGGGTGGGGGGGGGGGGGGGGGGGGGGGGGTGGTGTGGGGGGGGGGGGGGGGGGGGGGGGGGGGGGGGGGGGGGGGGGGGGGGGGGGGGGGGGGGGGGGGGGGGGGGGGGGGGGGGGGGGGGGGGGGGGG